>JAGMVL010000811.1:0-106943 GCA_019202695.1 Populus x sibirica
GACTCTTTTTTCTTATTGATTTCTTTTGTCCATCTTGGATTAGTATTCGTTGTTGACTCCATTCGCAACCGGCACTCAATTTTCAAAGTCGATTTCTCGTTCTGGCAGTGGATCGAAGTTATGGCGGTCGATCTTCGATCAAGATCGGGTATTGTTTTTGATAATTCCACGCGTGAGCTATGACCCATTTTTTGTTATCGATTTCACGTGTAGGTCGTGGGCTGTCTATTCCACACGTGAGTCGGCCACTTAGATTTCGCTTAAATCAGATTTCAAGCTTCAATGATTATGTTACCGTTGCATTTAGGTCAAGAGGTGACGCTGCTTTCACTGACGATTTCAACCGGCCAACACGACTTTATTTCACCGATTTCGCTTATGAATCATGGATTAGTATTCGTTGTCGATTCCATCCACGCCCGTGACTCAATTTTCAAAGATGATTTCTCCTCTACTACTACACGAGTTTGATGGACGATATCTCGGATCAAGTATTGCGCGAGTGTTTTTGACAATTCCATCTTAGCCATGAATCTATTTTTGCTATCGATTTCACGATAGGTCGTTGCCGATTCCACACGTGAGCTGTCGTTCGATTTTGGGCTAGGATATCAAGTTCTCGCACGATTATGTTTTCGCGATGATTTCCGGTCGAGGTGGTTGTCCTTGACGATTCCATACTTCAACGATGACTCTTTTTTCTCTATTAATTTCATTTGTAAATCATGGAGTAGTATTCGTTGTCGCTTTCATCCGCTCAATTTTCAAAGATGATTTCTCGTTCTCAGCCACTAGGTTTTCCATTTACGTTGATCAAGCATTGGCTTAGTTTTTTTGACAATTCCATGCGTTAGCCATGAATCTATTTTTGCTATTAATTTCATGCGTAGTGGGCTTGCCGATTCCACACGTGTAGCTTTCACTCATATTTAGGTTGTGATTTCAAGCTCCCATCGATTATGTTTTCGTTGACGATTTCCAATTCAGTGACGCCATTTTCACTGACGATTCCATGCGTCAATGATGATTGTGTTTTATCTATTGATTTCATTTATGAATTGTGGATTAGTATTCGTTGTCGATTCCATCCGTCAGCCGTGACTCAATTTTCAAAGATGATTTCTCGTTCTACATCGACTCAGTTTTCGCTGACGATTTTTGGATCAGTATTGGCATAGTGTTTTGACAATTGCATTAGGGGTGTTCAAAATAACCGATTAACCGAGAAAACCGATAAAACCGAAGAAAAATTAACCGAAAAAACAAAACCGAAATTAAAAACTGATTAAACCAATTTAAAAAACCATAAATGGTTAACAAACTGGCGCGCTTTCGCTTTGACGGACCTAAACCGGGCCAAACCGAACCGACCCATTAAACAATTAAAAAAAGGCATTATAAATAGTTAAGTTAACCTAATCGTCCTCCTCCCTAACCCTAACATCTTATTCTCATCTCGCCTCACGAGTCCGTCTCCTTCCTTCCCACTTCCAACAAAAAATTCCCAATCTTCAATCCTCCTTCCCGTAAAACCTTCTTCATTTAAAAAGCAACGACAACAAGGTAAATTCCATCTTCTTTGATTCTTTGTTTCGTGGGTTTGAAAGCATATTCGAGTCTATTCCATCTTCATCTTTCCCTTAAACCGTCTCCATCTTTCAGTGACTTCATTTTAGTAACAATGAAGAAGGTAAATTTCATCTTCATCTTTGATTCTTTCGTTTAGTGGAATAAAAAGTTTATTCTAAGTCTATTCCATCTTCATCTTCATCTTTCCCAGATTAGGTTTGTTAAAGCGGCTAGTGTATGCCATTTTCTTAACAGGCCTCGATAACTTCACCACCTCCCATTAGTAAACCAGCAAATGCAAATCAGGTCCAGCTCAAGCTCTTCTCTTAACTCATCCTACATAACAAGAAACAAAAGAAGGGCACGATAGCAAATCATCGTAGTAGAGCATGTGAATGCAAATGTACGATCACAATTGTGCCACCTTTGAAAGAACGGCAAGGAAAAGATCGTCGAATGGGCAAGCCAAAAACATAGATTTGAGAATCTTCCGTACCATCTAACAGCAGCTCTCTTAGCTACCTCCTTTGATGGGCAAGTATCTATTCCAAAAACCGGCTCAAACCGAACCGAAAAAATAAAAAAAACCCTATATATTAAGGATTAGGTTTCCCCGCTTTTTTCCAAAAACTAGATTGAATCCGAACCGGTCCTGGCCGGTTTTGAATTGGTTTCCAGTCCCGGTTCGGTTGACATTAACCAAAAATACTAAAATTCAGTTCGGTTGGTTTTTTGAGTTTAAACCGAATCGAACCGAACCGAACCGTGAACACCCCTAAATTCCATGTTAGCAAAGAATCTATTTTTGCTATCGATTTGAGGCGTAAGTCGTGGCTGCCGCTCCACACGTGAGTCACACCGGATTTCAATTATGATTTCAACCTCTTCATCGATTATGTTTTCTCCGAGATTCATGTATTCGTTCAGTAGCAGTTTCACGCGATTATCCGTTATGAGCAAATCGTGGATTGACGCTCAATTTTCGTCGCATTCCATCGGATGAGTCGATTTTCAAAGTTGATCTTCGTATAGGCCTTAGTGTTTTTTACAATTCCATGCGTAAGCCATGAATCTATTTGTGCTATTGATTTCACGCATAGGTCGTCGCCCATTCCACACGTCACTCGTGATTTCATCTACAGATTTCAAGCTCTCCGCCGATTATGTTTTCGGGACGATTTATGGTCGTAGGACGCAGCTTTCCTAATGATTCCAAGCGTCAACAATGAGTCTTTTTTCTCTATTGATTTCAATTGTGAATCGTTGATTAGTATTCGTTGTGTCGATTCCATCCGGTCACCGCGGACTCAATTTTCAAAGTTGATTTCTCGTACTACAACGACTCAGTTTTTGCTGATGATTTCAAGATCAGTATTGGCTTAGCGTTTTTGATAATTCCATGCGTTAGCCATGAATCTATTTTTGCTATCCATTTAATCTGAGGTCGTGGCCTTTTGATTCCACACGCAACCGTCACAGGGATTTCGCTTGAGATTTCAAGCACTCCAACAATTATGTGTTCGCTGACGATTTATGGTCAGTAGTGACGCAGTTTTCAATGACGATTCCAAGCGTCAACAATGAATCTTTTTTCTCTATTGATTTCAATTGCGAATCGTTGATTAGTATTCGTTGTCGATTCCATCCGTCACCGTGACTCAATTTTCAAAGTTGATTTCCGCTCTACGCTGACTTGAGTTCTGGAGACGATTTCCGGATCGAGATTGGCTTAGTGTTTTTGACAATTCCATGTGTTAGCCATGAATCTATTTTTGGTATCGATTTGATGCGTAGGTTGGCCGCCGATTCCACACGTCAAACTCAGATTTCGCTTGTCATTTCAAGCTCGCAACGAATATGTTTTTACTGACGATTTATGGTCCGTAGTGACCCGTTTCATCGAATTATAAACGCCAACAATGACTCTTTTTTCTCTTTTCATTTCATTTGTGGAATCATTGATTAGTATTCGTTGTTTCCATCCGTCACCGTGACTCAATTTTCAAAGTTGATTTCTCGTTACGTTGACTTAGTTTTCCACGATTTCGGATCTAATTGGCATAGTGTTTTTGACAATTCAATGTGTTAGCCATGAATCTATTTTTGCTATAGATTTCATTCTGATGGTTGTTCGCTGATTCCACATCGTCACTAAGATTTCAGCTTGTGATTTCAAGCTCACGATTATGTTTTCTCGATCATTTTATGTCCGTAGTGAGTTCACTGACAATTATATAGGCAACGATCACTATTTTTCTCTATTGATATCAATTGGTATCGATGGAACGTAATCGATTCCATTTATCCGTGAACTCTAACTTCAACGTTAATCCACGATCCTTGATTCTTCTTGGCATAGTGTTTTTGACAATTCCATGTACGGTTAGCCATGAATCCATTTTTGCTATCAATTTCATGCTTGGTGAATAGTCGTGATTATGTTTTCCGCATAGTTTGTGGTCGTGAGATGGTTTTTCGATAAGGCCCACTTTTTAAAATTGATTTCATTCGTGAATGCTGATGTATTCGCTATCGATCCATTCCACCGTGACTCAAATTTCAAAGTTGATTTCTTGGATTTGAGCTGGGTGATGATTGGTCTGGATCGCATAGCTGTGTTTTTGACAATTCCATGCGTTTGCCTTTGAATCTATTTTTGCTATCGATTTCATTCGCGTAGACGATTCCCCTTGACGATGTTTTCCGATTTCATGGCGTATTTGAGAACACTTTTTCTATATTGACTTCATTTGTGAATCGTTGATTAGCATCGTGGTCGATTCCATCCTGCCACGTGACTCCAAATTTCAAAGTTGATTTTTCTTTCTATAAAGATTGAGTATTTTACGGTGACTAACGGTGTTTTTGCAATTCATGCGTTCCATGAATCTATTTTTGCTATCGAGTTTAGTCGATTCCACACGCAGTGTGAAACTCAGCTTGTCATTTCAAGCTCGCAACGATTATGTTTTTGTTGATCATTTCGGTCCGTAGTGACGCTGCTTTCATCAGACAATTATATACGTTAACGATCACTCTTTTTTCTCTATTGATTTCAATTGTAAATCGGGATTAGTATTCGTTGTGGTTCCATCGGCCACCGTGACTCAATTTTCAAAGATGATTTCTCGCTCCACAGTCGACTCGCTCCGACGATTTCAGGATCGATTGGTTTAGTGTTTTTGACAATTCCATGGGTTAGCCATGAATCTATTTTTGCTAGCAATTTCATGCGTAGGTCGTTGCAAGCCGATTCCACACGTGAGCCGTCACTCGATTTCGCTTGTGATTTCAAGCTCTCCAAATGATTATGTTTTCCCGATCTATTTATGGTCAGAGTGATGCGCTTTAAGAACGATTCCAAGCGCGAACACCGACTTTTTTCTAAATTGATTTCATTTGTGAATCGTTGATTAGTATTCGTTGTCGATTCCATCCGCACTCCGTGACTCAAATTTCAAAGTTGATTTCTCGTTCTACGTTGATCGAGTTATGGCCGATGATTTCTGGATCAAAGATTGCATAGTGTTTTTGACAATTCCATGTGCTTGCCATGAATCTATTTTTTATCGATTTCTACGCGTAGGTTGTGTCGTCGATTCCACACGCTGTGTGACACTCACATTTTAGTTGTCATTTCAAGCTCGCAACGATTATGTTTTTTGCCGACGATTTCGGGTCCGCAGTGACCGTTTTCATCGACAATTATATACGTCAACGATCACTCTTTTTCTCTATTGATTTCAATTGTAAATCGTGGATTAGTATTCGTTGTTTGCCCATCCGTCACCGTGACTCAATTTTCAAAGATGATTTCTCGCTCCACGATGACTCGCCGTTACGATTTCGGGATCGAATTGGCTTAGTGTTTTTGACAATTCCATGGGTTAGCCATGAATCTATTTTTGCTATCAATTTCATTCGTAAGTCGGGTTGCCGATCCACACGTGAGTCACTCGATTTCGCTTGTGATTTCAAGCTCTCCACTGATTATGTTTTCCCCGACTATTTATGGTCAAGAGGATGCGTTTAAAGAACGATTCCAACCGTGAACACCGACTTTTTTTCTAAATTGATTTCATTTGTGAATAGTTGATTAGTTTTCGTTGTCGATTCCATCCGCCGCCCGTGACTCAAATTTCAAAGTTGATTTCTCGCTCTACAAAGGATCGAGTTATGGCCGACGATTTCGGATCAGATTTGCGATAGTGTTTTTGACAATTCCATGTGTTTGCCATGAATCTATTTTTGCTATCGATTTCACGCGTAGGTTGTGTCATCGATTCCACACGTCGTGTGAAACTCAGATTTCAGCTTGTCATTTCAAGCTCGCGAAACGATTATATTTTTGTTGACAATTTCTCGGTCCGTAGTGACGCCGTTTCACCGATAATTATATACGTCACCGATCACACTTTTTTCTCTATTGATTTCAATTGTAAATCGTGGATTAGTATTCGTTGTCGGTTCCATCCGTCACCGTGACTCAATTTTCAAAGATGATTTCTCGCCCACGTTGACTCGCGTCACGATTTTGTGATCGATTGGCTTAGTGTTTTTGACAATTCCATGGGTTAGCCATGAATCTATTTTTGCTATCAATTTCATTCGTAAGTCGTGGCAGCCGATCCACACGTGAGCCGTCACACGATTTCAGCTGAGATTTCAAGCTCTCCAACGATTATGTTTTCCCCGACGATTTATGGTCAAGGAGTTGATGCGCTAAACGATTCCAAGCGTGAACACCGACTCTTTTTTCTAAATTGATTTCATTTGTGAATAGTTGATTAGTTTTCGTTGTCGATTCCATCCGTCACCGTGACTCAAATTTCAAAGTTGATTTCTCGCTCTACAAAGGATCGAGTTATGGCCGACGATTTTCTGGGATCAAGATTCGTGATAGTGTTTTTGACAATTCCATGTGTTTGCCATGAATCTATTTTTGCTATCGATTTCACGCGTAGGGTGAGGCCGTCGATTCCACACGCGTGTGAAACTCAGATTTCGCTTGTCATTTCAAGCTCGCAACGATTATGTTTTTGTTGGCACGATTTCTCGGTCCGTAGGACACCGTTTCACCGACAATTATATACGCCACCGATCACTCTTTTTTCTCTATTGATTTCAATTGTAAATCGTGGATTACTATTCGTTGTCGGCTCCATCCGTCACCGTGACTCACTTTCAAAGATGATTTCTCGTCCACGTTGACTCGCGTCACGATTTCGTGGATCGAATTGGCTTTAGTGTTTTTGACAATTCCATGGGTTAGCCATGAATCTATTTTTGCTATCAATTTCATTCGTAGTCGTGGTCGCCGATCCACACGTGAGCGTCACAAAGATTTCGCTTGTGATTTCAAGCTCTCCAACGATTATGTTTTCCCCGACGATTTATGGTCGTAGTGATGCAAGAACCATTCCAAGCGTGAACACCGACTTTTTTTCTAAATTGATTTCATTTGTGAATAGTTGATTAGTATTCGTTGTCGATTCCATCCGCTCACCAGGACTCAAATTTCAAAGTTGATTTCTCGCTCTACGCTGATCGAGTTATGGCCGACGATTTCGGGATCAAGACGCATAGTGTTTTTGACAATTCCATGTGTTTGCCATGAATCTATTTTTGCTATCGATTTCACGCGTAGGTTGTGTTGTCGATTCCACACGCTGTGAAACTCGGATTTCGCTTGTCATTTCAAGCTCTAGCCGATTATGTTTTTGTCGACGATTTTCGGTCCGTAGTGACACCGTTTTCACCGACAATTATATACGTCACCGATCACCCTTTTTCTCTATTGATTTCAATTGTAAATCGTGGATTACTATTCGTTGTTTCGGCTCCATCCGTCACCGTGACTCAATTTTCAAAGATGATTTCTCGCTCCACAAGTTGACTCGCCACGATACGATTTCGTGGATCGAATTGGCTTAGTGTTTTTGACAATTCCATGGGTTAGCCATGAATCTATTTTTGCTATCAATTTCATTCGTAAGTCGTGCTGTCGATCCACACGTGAGCTGTCACAAAGATTTCAGCAGATTTCAAGCTCTCCAAACGATTATGTTTTCCCCGACGATTTATGGTCAAGAGGATGGCTTTTCAAGAACGATTCCAAGGCGTGAACACCGACTTTTTTCTAAATTGATTTCATTTGTGAATAGTTGATTAGTATTCGTTGTCGATTCCATCCGCTCACCGTGACTCAAATTTCAAAGTTGATTTCTCGCTCTACAAAGGATCGAGTTATGGTCGACGATTTCTGGATCGATTCGGATAGTGTTTTTGACAATTCCATGTGTTTGCCATGAATCTATTTTTGCTATCGATTTCACGCGTAGGTTGTGCTTTCGATTCCACACGCCATGTGAAACTCGATTTCAGCTTGTCATTTCAAGCTCAGCCGATTATGTTTTTGCTGACGATTTCTGGTCCGTAGTGACACCGTTTTCACTGACAATTATATACGTCACCGATCACCCTTTTTTCTCTATTGATTTCAATTGTAAATCGTGGATTACTATTCGTTGTTTGGTTCCATCCGTCACCGTGACTCAATTTTCAAAGATGATTTCTCGCCACACTTGACTCGGGCCCACGATTTCAGGATCGATTGGCTTAGTGTTTTTGACAATTCCATGGGTTAGCCATGAATCTATTTTTGCTATCAATTTCATTCGTAAGTCGTGGTCAGCCGATCCACACGTGAGTCACAAAGATTTCGCTTGTGATTTCAAGCTCTCCAGCCGATTATGTTTTCCCCGACGATTTATGGTCGTAGAGGATGCAGCTCAAGAACGATTCCAACCGTGAACACCGACTCTTTTTTCTAAATTGATTTCATTTGTGAATAGTTGATTAGTATTCGTTGTCGATTCCATCCGTCACCGTGACTCAAATTTCAAAGTTGATTTCTCGCTCTACGCTGGATCGAGTTATGGCCGACGATTTCGGATCAAGATCGGTGATAGTGTTTTTGACAATTCCATGTGTTTGCCATGAATCTATTTTTGCTATCGATTTCACGCGTAGGTTGTGTCCGCCGATTCCACACGTGTGAAACTCGGATTTCAGCTTGTCATTTCAAGCTCTCGCAACGATTATGTTTTTGCTGACGATTTCTCGGTCCAGAGTGACGCCGCTTTTCATCGACAATTATATACGCCACCGATCACCCTTTTTTCTCTATTGATTTCAATTGTAAATCGTGGATTACTATTCGTTGTCTGCTCCATCCGTCACCGTGACTCAATTTTCAAAGATGATTTCTCGCCCACGTTGACTCGCGCTCACGATTTCGTGATCGAATTGGCTTAGTGTTTTTGACAATTCCATGGGTTAGCCATGAATCTATTTTTGCTATCAATTTCATTCGTAAGTCGTGGCGCCGATCCACACGTGAGCCGTCACACAGATTTCAGCTTGTGATTTCAAGCTCTCCAACGATTATGTTTTCCCCGACGATTTATGGTCGTAGTGATGCTATTCAAGAACGATTCCAACCGTGAACACCGACTCTTTTTCTAAATTGATTTCATTTGTGAATAGTTGATTAGTTTTCGTTGTCGATTCCATCCGTCACCGTGACTCAAATTTCAAAGTTGATTTCTCGCTCTACGTGGATCGAGTTATGGCCGACGATTTCGGGATCAAGCATCGGATAGTGTTTTTGACAATTCCATGTGTTTGCCATGAATCTATTTTTGCTATCGATTTCACGCGTAGGTTAGCCGTCGATTCCACACGCCGTGTGAAACTCAGATTTCAGCTTGTCATTTCAAGCTCGCAACGATTATATTTTTGTTGACAATTTCGGTCCAGAGTGACGCCGTTTTCACCGACAATTATATACGCCACCGATCACTCTTTTTTTCTCTATTGATTTCTATTGTAAATCGTGGATTACTATTCGTTGCCTGGTTCCATCCGTCACCGTGACTCAATTTTCAAAGATGATTTCTCGTCCACGAGACTCGCCGCTCACGATTTCGTGGATCGAATTGGCTTAGTGTTTTTGACAATTCCATGCGTTAGCCATGAATCTATTTTTGCTATCGTTTTGATGCGTAGGTCGTGCGATCGATTCCACACGTCACCGTCACTCGATTTCAGCTTGTGATTTCAAGCTCTCCAACGATTATGTTTTCCCCGACGATTTATGGTCGTAGTGATGCAGCTCGCAACGATTACAAGCGTGAACACCGACTCTTTTTTTCTAAATTGATTTCATTTGTGAATAGTTGATTAGTATTCGTTGTCGATTCCATCCGTCACCGTGACTCAAATTTCAAAGTTGATTTCTCGTTCTACGTTGATCGAGTTATGGCTGACGATTTCGGGATCAGTATCGGCATAGTGTTTTTGACAATTCCATGTGTTTTCCATGAATCTATTTTTGCTATTGATTTCACGCGTAGGTTGTGTTGTCGATTCCACACGTCAGGTGAAACTCGATTTCGCTTGTCATTTCAAGCTCATAGCCGATTATGTTTTTGCCGACGATTTCGGTCCGTAGTGACGCCGTCTTCACCGACAATTATATACGCCACCGATCACCCTTTTTTCTCTATTGATTTCAATTGTAAATCGTGGATTACTATTCGTTATCGGTTCCATCCGTCACCGTGACTCAATTTTCAAAGATGATTTCTCGCTCCACGTTGACTCGCACGACGATTTCGTGGATCGAATTGGCTTAGTGTTTTTGACAATTCCATGGGTTAGCCATGAATCTATTTTTGCTATCAATTTCATTCGTAAGTCGTCGGCTGCCGATCCACACGTGAGCTGTCACAAAGATTTCAGCTTGTGATTTCAAGCTCTCCAACGATTATGTTTTCCCCGACGATTTATGGTCGTAGTGATGCGCCAAGAATTGATTCCAACCGTGAACACTGACTCTTTTTTCTAAATTGATTTCATTTGTGAATAGTTGATTAGTTTTCGTTGTCGATTCCATCCGTCGTACCGTGACTCAAATTTCAAAGTTGATTTCTCGTTCTACAGTGATTGAGTTATGGCCGACGATTTCGGGATCGATGTCGGCATAGTGTTTTTGATAATTCCATGTGTTTGCCATGAATCTATTTTTGCTATCGATTTCACGCGTAGGTCAGGCTTGCGATTCCACACGTCGTGAAACTCGGATTTCCTTGTCATTTCAAGCTCGCAGTAACGATTATGTTTTTGCCGACGATTTCGGGTCCGTAGTGACACCGTCTTCACTGACAATTATATACGCCACCGATCACCCTTTTTTTCTCTATTGATTTCAATTGTAAATCGTGGATTACTATTCGTTGTCGGTTCCATCCACACCGTGACTCAATTTTCAAAGATGATTTCCCCGCTCGTCCACGGGCGCCATGACTGATTCTCGCCTCAATTTCGGGATCGAATTGGCTTAGTGTTTTTGACAATTCCATGGGTTAGCCATGAATCTATTTTTGCTATCAATTTCCACATTCGTATCGTGCCGCCGATCCACACGTGAGCGTCACAAGATTTCAGCATTGTGATTTCAAGCTCTCCGCCGATTATGTTTTCCCCGACGATTTATGGTCCAGTAGTGATGCTTTCGCTGATCGATTCCAAGCGTGAACATCGACTTTTTTTCTAAATTGATTTCATTTGTGAATAGTTGATTAGTTTTCGTTGTCGATTCCATTCCATCCGCACCGTGACTCAAATTTCAAAGTTGATTTCTCGCTCTACGTTGGATCGAGTTATGGCCGACGATTTCGGATCCAGGCATAGTGTTTTTGACAATTCCATGTGTTTGCCATGAATCTATTTTTGCTATCGATTTCACGCGTAGGTTGTCTTGCCGATTCCACACGTCAGTGAAACTCGGATTTCAGCTTGTCATTTCAAGCTCGTAGACGATTATGTTTTTGCGACGATTTCTCGTCCGTAGTGACGCCGTCTTCACCGACAATTATATACGTCACCGATCACCCCCTTTTTTCTCTATTGATTTCAATTGTAAATCGTGGATTACTATTCGTTGTGGTTCCATCCGTCACCGTGACTCAATTTTCAAAGATGATTTCTCGTTCCACGTTGACTCGGTGCTCACGATTTCGTGATCGATCGAATTGGCTTAGTGTTTTTGACAATTCCATGGGTTAGCCATGAATCTATTTTTGCTATCAATTACATTCGTAAGTCGTGCATCGCCGATCCACACGTGAGTCAGTCACACAGATTTCGCTTGTGATTTCAAGCTCTCCAACATTATGTTTTCCCCGACGATTTATGGTCGAAGAGGTGATCCCGAACGATTCCAACCGTGAACACCGACTCTTTTTCTAAATTGATTTCATTTGTGAATAGTTGATTAGTTTTCGTTGTCGATTCCATCCGTCACCGTGACTCAAATTTCAAAGTTGATTTCTCGTTCTACAGTGGATCGAGTTATGGCCGACGATTTCGGATCGATATCGGCATAGTGTTTTTGACAATTCCATGTGTTTGCCATGAATCTATTTTTGCTATCGATTTCACGCGTAGGTGAAGCCGCCGATTCCACACGTCGTGTGAAACTCGATTTCGCTTGTCATTTCAAGCTCGCAACGATTATATTTTTGTTGACAATTTCTGGTCCGTAGTGACGCCGTTTTCACTGACAATTATATACGTCACCGATCACTCTTTTTTCTCTATTGATTTCTATTGTAAATCGTGGATTACTATTCGTTGTCGGTTCCATCCGTCACCGTGACTCAATTTTCAAAGATGATTTCTCGTTCCACGTTGACTCGTCGCTCCACGATTTCGTGGATCGAATTGGCTTAGTGTTTTTGACAATTCCATGCGTTAGCCATGAATCTATTTTTGCTATCATTTTGATGCGTAGGTCGTGCTGATCGATTCCACACGTCAGCCGTCACTCGATTTCGATTGTGATTTCAAGCTCTCCAACGATTATGTTTTCCCCGACGATTTATGGTCAGTAGTGATGCAGATTTTAAGAACGATTACAAGCGTGAACACCGACTCTTTTTTCTAAATTGATTTCATTTGTGAATAGTTGATTAGTTTTCGTTGTCGATTCCATCCGTCACCCGTGACTCAAATTTCAAAGTTGATTTCTCGTTCTACGTTGGATCGAGTTATGGCCGACGATTTCGGATCAAGATTCGGCATAGTGTTTTTGACAATTCCATGTGTTTGCCATGAATCTATTTTTGCTATCGATTTCACGCAGTAGGTTGGCTTGTCGATTCCACACGCCAGGTGAAACTCGGATTTCAGCTTGTCATTTCAAGCTCTCGCAAACGATTATGTTTTTTTGCGACGATTTCTGGTCCGTAGTGACGCCGTCTTCACCGACAATTATATACGTCACCGATCACCCTTTTTTCTCTATTGATTTCAATTGTAAATCGTGGATTACTATTCGTTGTTTGGCCCATCCGTCACCGTGACTCAATTTTCAAAGATGATTTCTCGTTCCACGTTGACTCGCCGTTTCACGATTTCGGATCGAATTGGCTTAGTGTTTTTGACAATTCCATGGGTTAGCCATGAATCTATTTTTGCTATCAATTTCATTCGTAAGTCGTGTCTTGCCGATCCACACGTGAGCCGTCACTCGATTTCGCTTGTGATTTCAAGCTCTCCAACGATTATGTTTTCCCCGACGATTTATGGTCAATAGTGATGCGACCGAACGATTCCAACGCGTGAACACCGACTCTTTTTTCTAAATTGATTTCATTTGTGAATAGTTGATTAGTATTCGTTGTCGATTCCATCCGTCACCGTGACTCAAATTTCAAAGTTGATTTCTCGTTCTACGTTGGATCGAGTTATGGCCGACGATTTCTGGGATCAAGATTCGGCATAGTGTTTTTGACAATTCCATGTGTTTGCCATGAATCTATTTTTGCTATCGATTTCACGCGTAGGTTGTGTTGTCGATTCCACACGTCGGTGAAACTCGATTTCAGCTTGTCATTTCAAGCTCGCAACGATTATGTTTTTGGTGACGATTTTCGGGTCCGTAGTGACACCGCCTTTCACCGACAATTATATACGTCACCGATCACCCTTTTTTCTCTATTGATTTCAATTGTAAATCGTGGATTACTATTCGTTGTCGGTTCCATCCGTCACCGTGACTCAATTTTCAAAGATGATTTCTCGCTCCACGTTGACTCGTTTCGCTCACGATTTCGGGATCGAATTGGCTTAGTGTTTTTGACAATTCCATGGGTTAGCCATGAATCTATTTTTGCTATCAATTTCATTCGTAACGTCGTGTCGTCGATCCACACGTGAGCCGTCACAAGATTTCGCTTGTGATTTCAAGCTCTCCAAACGATTATGTTTTCCCCGACGATTTATGGTCGAGAGGATGCAGCAAGAACGATTCCAAGCGTGAACACCGACTCTTTTTTTCTAAATTGATTTCATTTGTGAATAGTTGATTAGTTTTCGTTGTCGATTCCATCCGTCACCGTGACTCAAATTTCAAAGTTGATTTCTCGTTCTACGATGGATCGAGTTATGGCCGACGATTTCGGGATCAAGATCAGATAGTGTTTTTGACAATTCCATGTGTTTGCCATGAATCTATTTTTGCTATCGATTTCACGCGTAGGTTGCCAGCCGTCGATTCCACACGTCAGTGAAACTCGATTTCAGCTTGTCATTTCAAGCTCGCAACGATTATGTTTTTGGTGACGATTTCTCGGTCCGTAGTGACGCCGTTTTCACCGACAATTATATACGTCACCGATCACTCTTTTTTCTCTATTGATTTCAATTGTAAATCGTGGATTACTATTCGTTGCTCGGTTCCATCCGTCACCGTGACTCAATTTTCAAAGATGATTTCTCGTTCCACGTTGACTCGTTTTCGCTCACGATTTCGGGATCGAATTGGCTTAGTGTTTTTGACAATTCCATGGGTTAGCCATGAATCTATTTTTGCTATCAATTTGATTCGTAAGTCGTGGCCGATCGATCCACACGTGAGCCGTCACAAGATTTCGCTTGTGATTTCAAGCTCTCCAAACCGATTATGTTTTCCCCGACGATTTATGGTCGTAGTGATGCAGCTTTGCAAACGATTCCAAGCGTGAACACCGACTCTTTTTTTCTAAATTGATTTCATTTGTGAATAGTTGATTAGTTTTCGTTGTCGATTCCATCCGTCACCGTGACTCAAATTTCAAAGTTGATTTCTCGTTCTACAATGGATCGAGTTATGGCCGACGATTTCGGATCAAGAGATCGGCATAGTGTTTTTGTCAATTCCATGTGTTTGCCATGAATCTATTTTTGCTATCGATTTCACGCGTAGGTTGTGCCGTCGATTCCACACGTCGGTGAAACTCGATTTCAGCTTGTCATTTCAAGCTCGCAACGATTATGTTTTTGCCGACGATTTCTCGGTCCGTAGTGACGCCGTCTTCACCGACAATTATATACGTCACCGATCACCCTTTTTTCTCTATTGATTTCAATTGTAAATCGTGGATTACTATTCGTTGTTCTGCTCCATCCGTCACCGTGACTCAATTTTCAAAGATGATTTCTCGTTCCACAGTTGACTCGGCCGTCGACGATTTCGTAGATCGAATTGGCTTAGTGTTTTTGACAATTCCATGGGTTAGCCATGAATCTATTTTTGCTATCAATTACATTCGTAAGTCGTGGCTTGCCGATCCACACGTGAGCCGTCACTCGATTTCCAGTTGTGATTTCAAGCTCTCCAAACGATTATGTTTTCCCCGACGATTTATGGTCAGTAGTGATGCGCTTTTCGAACGATTCCAACCGTGAACACCGACTCTTTTTTCTAAATTGATTTCATTTGTGAATAGTTGATTAGTTTTCGTTGTCGATTCCATCCGCTCACCGTGACTCAAATTTCAAAGTTGATTTCTCATTCTACGTTGGATCGAGTTATGGTCGACGATTTCGGATCGATCGGCATAGTGTTTTTGAAAATTCCATGTGTTTGCCATGAATCTATTTTTGCTATCGATTTCACGCGTAGGTTGTGCTTGTATTCCACCCCACGTGTGAAACTCGATTTGTCATTTCAAGCTCGCAACGATTATATTTTTGTTGACACATTTCTCGGCCCCGAGGCGGTTCACCGACAATTATATACGTCACCGATCACTCTTTTTTCTCTATTGATTTCTATTGTAAATCGTGGATTACTATTCGTTGTCTGCTCCATCCGTCACCGTGACTCAATTTTCAAAGATGATTTCTCGTCCACGTTGACTCACCCACGATTTCGGGGATCGAATTGGCTTAGTGTTTTTGACAATTCCATGCGTTAGCCATGAATCTATTTTTGCTATCGTTTTGATGCGTAGGTCGTGGCAGCCCGATTCCCCCCCCCCACCCTTCGATTTCCAGCGATTCCAAGCTCTCCAACGATTATGTTTTCCCCGACGATTTATGGTCCGTAGTGATGCGCGCAACGATTACAAGCGTGAACACCGACTCTTCTTTTTCTAAATTGATTTCATTTGTGAATAGTTGATTAGTATTCGTTGTCGATTCCATCCGTCGACCGTGACTCAAATTTCAAAGTTGATTTCTCGTTCTACGCTGATCGAGTTATGGCCGACGATTTCGGATCGATCGGCATAGTGTTTTTGACAATTCCATGTGTTTGCCATGAATCTATTTTTGCTATCGATTTCACGCGTAGGTTGTGCGTCGATTCCACACGTCGTGAAACTCGATTTCGCTTGTCATTTCAAGCTCAGCCGATTATGTTTTTGCCGACGATTTTCGGTCCGTAGTGACGCCGTCTTCACCGACAATTATATACGTCACCGATCACCCTTTTTTCTCTATTGATTTCAATTGTAAATCGTGGATTACTATTCGTTGTCGGCTCCATCCGTCACCGTGACTCAATTTTCAAAGATGATTTCTCGTTCACGTTGACTCGCCGCTCACGATTTCGGGATCGAATTGGCTTAGTGTTTTTGACAATTCCATGGGTTAGCCATGAATCTATTTTTGCTATCAATTACATTCGTAAGTCGTGGTTGCCGATCCACACGTGAGCCGTCACTCGATTTCGTTGTGATTTCAAGCTCTCCAACGATTATGTTTTCCCCGACGATTTATGGTCAGTAGTGATGCAGCCTAATGAATGATTCCAACCGTGAACACCGACTCTTTTTTCTAAATTGATTTCATTTGTGAATAGTTGATTAGTTTTCGTTGTCGATTCCATCCGTCGCCCGTGACTCAAATTTCAAAGTTGATTTCTCGTTCTACGATGGATCGAGTTATGGCCGACGATTTCGGATCAAGATCGGCATAGTGTTTTTGACAATTCCATGTGTTTGCCATGAATCTATTTTTGCTATCGATTTCACGCGTAGGTTGTGGCCGTCGATTCCACACGTGTGAAACTCGATTTCAGCTTGTCGTTTCAAGCTCGCACCGATTATATTTTTGTTGACAATTTTCGGTCCGTAGTGACGCCGTTTTCACTGACAATTATATACGTCACCGATCACTCTTTTTTCTCTATTGATTTCTATTGTAAATCGTGGATTACTATTCGTTGTCGGTTCCATCCGTCACCGTGACTCAATTTTCAAAGATGATTTCTCGTTCCACGTTGACTCGTTTTCGCTCACGATTTCGTGATCGAATCGGCTTAGTGTTTTTGACAATTCCATGCGTTAGCCATGAATCTATTTTTGCTATCGTTTTGATGCGTAGGTCGTGGGCTGATCGATTCCACACGTGAGCTGTCACTCGATTTCAGCTTGTGATTTCAAGCTCTCCAACGATTATGTTTTCCCCGACGATTTATGGTCGTAGTGATGCGCTTTTCAGAACGATTCCAACCGTGAACACCGACTCTTTTTTCTAAATTGATTTCATTTGTGAATAGTTGATTAGTTTTCGTTGTCGATTCCATCCGTCGCCCGTGACTCAAATTTCAAAGTTGATTTCTCGTTCTACGTAGGATCGAGTTATGGCCGACGATTTCGGGATCGTGATCGGCATAGTGTTTTTGACAATTCCATGTGTTTGCCATGAATCTATTTTTGCTATCGATTTCACGCGTAGGTTGTGTCTTGCCGATTCCACACGTCAGTGAAACTCGATTTCGGCTTGTCGTTTCAAGCTCGCACCGATTATATTTTTGTTGACAATTTCGGGTCCGTAGCGACGCCGTTTTCACCGACAATTATATACGTCACCGATCACTCTTTTTTCTCTATTGATTTCTATTGTAAATCGTGGATTACTATTCGTTGTCGGCTCCATCCGTCACCGTGACTCAATTTTCAAAGATGATTTCTCGTTCCACGTTGACTCCGTTTTCGCTCACGATTTCGTGGATCGAACCTGGCTTAGTGTTTTTGACAATTCCATGCGTTAGCCATGAATCTATTTTTGCTATCGTTTTGATGCGTAGGTCGTGCGCCGATTCCACACGTGAGCCGTCACTCGATTTCGTTGTGATTTCAAGCTCTCCAGCCGATTATGTTTTCCCCGACGATTTATGGTCAGTAGTGATGCAAGCTTTTCGCAACGATTCCAACCGTGAACACCGACTCTTTTTTCTAAATTGATTTCATTTGTGAATAGTTGATTAGTTTTCGTTGTCGATTCCATCCGTCGCCCGTGACTCAAATTTCAAAGTTGATTTCTCGTTCTACAGTTGATCGAGTTATGGCCGACGATTTCGGGATCAGATATCGGCATAGTGTTTTTGACAATTCCATGTGTTTGCCATGAATCTATTTTTGCTATCGATTTCACGCGTAGGTTGTGCTTTGTCGATTCCACACGTCGGTGAAACTCAGATTTCGGCTTGTCATTTCAAGCTCGTAGCCGATTATGTTTTTGCCGACGATTTCTCGGTCCGTAGTGACGCCGTCTTCACCGACAATTATATACGTCACCGATCACCCTTTTTTCTCTATTGATTTCAATTGTAAATCGTGGATTACTATTCGTTGTTTCGGCTCCATCCGTCACCGTGACTCAATTTTCAAAGATGATTTCTCGTTCCACGTTGACTCGTTTTCGCTCACGATTTCAGGATCAGAATTGGCTTAGTGTTTTTGACAATTCCATGGGTTAGCCATGAATCTATTTTTGCTATCAATTACATTCGTACGTCGTGCTGTCGATCCACACGTGAGCTGTCACTCGATTTCGTTGTGATTTCAAGCTCTCCAGCGATTATGTTTTCCCCGACGATTTATGGTCGTAGTGATGCGATTTCGCAACGATTCCAACCGTGAACACCGACTCTTTTTTCTAAATTGATTTCATTTGTGAATAGTTGATTAGTTTTCGTTGTCGATTCCATCCGTCACCGTGACTCAAATTTCAAAGTTGATTTCTCGTTCTACGCTGGATCGAGTTATGGCCGACGATTTCGGATCGATGATCGGCATAGTGTTTTTGAAAATTCCATGTGTTTGCCATGAATCTATTTTTGCTATCGATTTCACGCGTAGGTTGTGGCTTGTCGATTCCACACGTCGGTGAAACTCGGATTTCAGCTTGTCATTTCAAGCTCGCAACGATTATATTTTTGTTGACAATTTCTCGGTCCGTAGCGACGCCGTTTTCACCGACAATTATATACGTCACCGATCACTCTTTTTCTCTATTGATTTCTATTGTAAATCGTGGATTACTATTCGTTGTCGGCTCCATCCGTCACCGTGACTCAATTTTCAAAGATGATTTCTCGTTCCACGTTGACTCCGCTTTTCTCACGATTTCGGATCGAATTGGCTTAGTGTTTTTGACAATTCCATGCGTTAGCCATGAATCCATTTTTGCTATCGTTTTGATGCGTAGGTCGTGCAGTCGATTCCACACGTCAGCTGTCACTCAGATTTCAGTTGTGATTCCAAGCTCTCCAGCGATTATGTTTTCCCTGACGATTTATGGTCGGTAGTGATGCGCAAAGAACGATTACAAGCGTGAACACCGACTCTTTTTTCTAAATTGATTTTATTTGTGAATAGTTGATTAGTATTCGTTGTCGATTCCATCCGTCGTACCGTGACTCAAATTTCAAAGTTGATTTCTCGTTCTACGATGGATCGAGTTATGGCCGACGATTTCGGGATCAGTATCGGCATAGTGTTTTTGACAATTCCATGTGTTTGCCATGAATCTATTTTTGCTATCGATTTCACGCGTAGGTTGTGCTGTCGATTCCACACGTCAGGTGAAACTCAGATTTCAGTTGTCATTTCAAGCTCGGCGATTATGTTTTTTGCCGACGATTTCTCGGTCCGTAGTGACGCCGTCTTCACCGACAATTATATACGTCACCGATCACCCTTTTTTCTCTATTGATTTCAATTGTAAATCGTGGATTACTATTCGTTGTCGGTTCCATCCGTCACCGTGACTCAATTTTCAAAGATGATTTCTCGTCCACGTTGACTCGATTTCGCCACGATTTCGGGATCGAATTGGCTTAGTGTTTTTGACAATTCCATGGGTTAGCCATGAATCTATTTTTGCTATCAATTACATTCGTAAGTCGTCTTGCCGATCCACACGTGAGCCGTCACTCGATTTCAGTTGTGATTTCAAGCTCTCCAACGATTATGTTTTCCCCGACGATTTATGGTCGTAGTGATGCGCCTTAAGAACGATTCCAACCGTGAACACCGACTCTTTTTTCTAAATTGATTTCATTTGTGAATAGTTGATTAGTTTTCGTTGTCGATTCCATCCGTCACCGTGACTCAAATTTCAAAGTTGATTTCTCGTTCTACGTTGGATCGAGTTATGGTCGACGATTTCGGGATCGATATCGGCATAGTGTTTTTGACAATTCCATGTGTTTGCCATGAATCTATTTTTGCTATCGATTTCACGCGTAGGTTGTCGTTGTCGATTCCACACGTCGGTGAAACTCGATTTCGCTTGTCATTTCAAGCTCTCGCAACGATTATATTTTTGTTGACAATTTCTGGTCCGTAGTGACGCCGTTTTCACTGACAATTATATACGTCACCGATCACTCTTTTTTCTCTATTGATTTCTATTGTAAATCGTGGATTACTATTCGTTGTCGGTTCCATCCGTCACCGTGACTCAATTTTCAAAGATGATTTCTCGTTCCACGTTGACTCGTTTTCGCTCACGATTTCAGGATCGAATTGGCTTAGTGTTTTTGACAATTCCATGCGTTAGCCATGAATCTATTTTTGCTATCGTTTTGATGCGTAGGTCGTGCGATCGATTCCACACGTCACCGTCACTCGATTTCGCTTGTGATTCCAAGCTCTCCAACGATTATGTTTTCCCCGACGATTTATGGTCAAGAGTGATGCGATTTTCGAACGATTACAAGCGTGAACACCGACTCTTTTTTCTAAATTGATTTCATTTGTGAATAGTTGATTAGTTTTCGTTGTCGATTCCATCCGTCGCCCGTGACTCAAATTTCAAAGTTGATTTCTCGTTCTACTGGATCGAGTTATGGCCGACGATTTCGGATCGATATCGGCATAGTGTTTTTGACAATTCCATGTGTTTGCCATGAATCTATTTTTGCTATCGATTTCACGCGTAGGTTGTGCCGTCGATTCCACACGCCGTGAAACTCGATTTCGCTTGTCATTTCAAGCTCAGCCGATTATGTTTTTGCCGACGATTTCGGTCCGTAGTGACGCCGTCTTCACCGACAATTATATACGTCACCGATCACCCTTTTTTCTCTATTGATTTCAATTGTAAATCGTGGATTACTATTCGTTGTCGGTTCCATCCGTCACCGTGACTCAATTTTCAAAGATGATTTCTGTCCACGTTGACTCGCGCTCACGATTTCGGATCGAATTGGCTTAGTGTTTTTGACAATTCCATGGGTTAGCCATGAATCTATTTTTGCTATCAATTACATTCGTGAGTCGTGCTGTCGATCCACACGTGAGCTGTCACTCAGATTTCAGTTGTGATTTCAAGCTCTCCAACGATTATGTTTTCCCCGACGATTTATGGTCGGTAGTGATGCGCTTTTCGAACGATTCCAACCGTGAACACCGACTCTTTTTTTCTAAATTGATTTCACTTGTGAATAGTTGATTAGTTTTCGTTGTCGATTCCATCCGTCGACCGTGACTCAAATTTCAAAGTTGATTTCTCGTTCTACGTTGGATCGAGTTATGGCCGACGATTTCGGGATCGATATCGGCATAGTGTTTTTGAAAATTCCATGTGTTTGCCATGAATCTATTTTTGCTATCGATTTCACGCGTAGGTTGTGCTGTCGTTTCCACACGTCGGTGAAACTCGATTTCAGCTTGTCATTTCAAGCTCTGCAACGATTATGTTTTTTGTTGACGATTTCGGGTCCGTAGTGACGCCGTCTTCACCGACAATTATATACGTCACCGATCACTCTTTTTTCTCTATTGATTTCAATTGTAAATCGTGGATTACTATTCGTTGTCGGTTCCATCCGTCACCGTGACTCAATTTTCAAAGATGATTTCTCGTTCCACAGTGACTCAGTTTTCGCTCACGATTTCAGGATCAGAATTGGCTTAGTGTTTTTGACAATTCCATGCGTTAGCCATGAATCTATTTTTGCTATCGTTTTGATGCGTAGGTCGTGCAGTCGATTCCACACGTCACCGTCACCCAGATTTCAGTTGTGATTTCAAGCTCTCCAACGATTATGTTTTCCCCGACGATTTATGGTCAGTAGTGATGTAGTTTTCGCAACGATTACAAGCGTGAACACTGACTCTTTTTTCTAAATTGATTTCATTTGTGAATAGTTGATTAGTATTCGTTGTCGATTCCATCCGTCACCGTGACTCGATTTCAAAGTTGATTTCTCGTTCTACGTTGATCGAGTTATGGTCGACGATTTCGGGATCGATATCGGCATAGTGTTTTTGACAATTCCATGTGTTTGCCATGAATCTATTTTTGTTATCGATTTCACGCGTAGGTTGTGTCTTTGTCGATTCCACACGTTAGGTGAAACTCGATTTCAGTTGTCATTTCAAGCTCTGCAACGATTATGTTTTTGCCGACGATTTCGGTCCGTAGTGACACCGTTTTCCGACAATTATATACGTCACCGATCACTCTTTTTTCTCTATTGATTTCAATTGTAAATCGTGGATTACTATTCGTTGTCGGTTCCATCCGTCACCGTGACTCAATTTTCAAAGATGATTTCTCGTTCCATAGTGACTCAGTTTTCGCTGACGATTTCAGGATCAGAATTGGCTTAGTGTTTTTGACAATTCCATGTGTTTGCCATGAATCTATTTTTGCTATCGATTTCACGCGTAGGTTGTGTTGTCGATTCCACACGTCAGGTGAAACTCAGATTTCAGTTGTCATTTCAAGCTCTGCAGCGATTATGTTTTTGCTGACGATTTCTGGTCCGTAGTGACGCCGTCTTCACTGACAATTATATACGTCACCGATCACCCTTTTTTCTCTATTGATTTCAATTGTAAATCATGGATTACTATTCGTTGTCGGTTCCATCCGTCACCGTGACTCAATTTTCAAAGATGATTTCTCATTCCACAGTGACTCGTTTTCGCTCACGATTTCGGGATCGAATTGGCTTAGTGTTTTTGACAATTCCATGGGTTAGCCATGAATCTATTTTTGCTATCAATTACATTCGTAAGTCGTGCTTTGCCGATCCACACGTGAGCCGTCACTCGATTTCGTTGTGATTTCAAGCTCTCCAGCCGATTATGTTTTCCCCGACGATTTATGGTCAGTAGTGATGCGATTTTCGCAACGATTCCAACCGTGAACACCGACTCTTTTTTCTAAATTGATTTCACTTGTGAATAGTTGATTAGTTTTCGTTGTCGATTCCATCCGTCGCCCGTGACTCAAATTTCAAAGTTGATTTCTCGTTCTACGTTGATCGAGTTATGGCTGACGATTTCGGGATCAGATATCGGCATAGTGTTTTTGAAAATTCCATGTGTTTGCCATGAATCTATTTTTGCTATCGATTTCACGCGTAGGTTGTCTTTGTCGTTTCCACACGTCGGTGAAACTCGATTTCGCTTGTCATTTCAAGCTCTGCAGCGATTATGTTTTTGCTGACGATTTCTGGTCCGTAGTGACGCCGTCTTCACTGACAATTATATACGTCACCGATCACTCTTTTTTCTCTATTGATTTCAATTGTAAATCGTGGATTACTATTCGTTGTCGGTTCCATCCGTCACCGTGACTCAATTTTCAAAGATGATTTCTCGTTCCACGGTTGACGTTTTTATTTCGCCGACGATTTCAGGATCGAATTGGCTTAGTGTTTTTGACAATTCCATGCGTTAGCCATGAATCTATTTTTGCTATCGTTTTGATGCGTAGGTCGTGGCAATCGATTCCACACGTCACTGTCACTCGATTTCAGTTGTGATTTCAAGCTCTCCAGCGATTATGTTTTCCCTGACGATTTATGGTCAGTAGTGATGCAGTTTTCAGTAACGATTCCAAGCGTGAACACTGACTCTTTTTTCTAAATTGATTTCATTTGTGAATAGTTGATTAGTATTCGTTGTCGATTCCATCCGTCAGCCGTGACTCAAATTTCAAAGTTGATTTCTCGTTCTACAAGTGATCGAGTTATGGCTGACGATTTCGGGATCAGTATCGGCATAGTGTTTTTGACAATTCCATGTGTTTGCCATGAATCTATTTTTGCTATCGATTTCACGCGTAGGTTGTGCTGTCGATTCCACACGTCATAGTGAAACTCGATTTCGAGTTGTCATTTCAAGCTCTGCAAGCGATTATGTTTTTGCTGACGATTTCTGGTCCGTAGTGACGCCGTCTTCACTGACAATTATATACGTCACCGATCACTCTTTTTTCTCTATTGATTTCAATTGTAAATCGTGGATTACTATTCGTTGTCGGTTCCATCCGTCACCGTGACTCAATTTTCAAAGATGATTTCTCGTTCCACGTTGACTCAGCCGCTGACGATTTCGGGATCGAATTGGCTTAGTGTTTTTGACAATTCCATGCGTTAGCCATGAATCTATTTTTGCTATCGTTTTGATGCGTAGGTCGTGTGATCGATTCCACACGCGCTTGTCATTCGATTTCGGTTGTGATTTCAAGCTCTCCAACCGATTATGTTTTCCCCCGACGATTTATGGTCGGTAGTGATGCGTTTTCGCACGATTCCAAGCGTGAACACCGACTCTTTTTTCTAAATTGATTTCATTTGTGAATAGTTGATTAGTATTCGTTGTCGATTCCATCCGTCATCGTGACTCAAATTTCAAAGTTGATTTCTCGTTCTACGTTGATCGAGTTATGGCCGACGATTTGGGATCGATATCGGCATAGTGTTTTTGACAATTCCATCTCGTTTGCCATGAATCTATTTTTGCTATCGATTTCACGCGTAGGTTGTGCGTTGTCGATTCCACACGTCGGTGAAACTCGATTTCAGTTGTCATTTCAAGCTCGCAACGATTATATTTTTGTTGACAATTTCTCGGTCCGTAGTGACGCCGTTTTCACTGACAATTATATACGTCACCGATCACTCTTTTTTCTCTATTGATTTCTATTGTAAATCGTGGATTACTATTCGTTGTCGGTTCCATCCGTCACCGTGACTCAATTTTCAAAGATGATTTCTCGTTCCACGTTGACTCGGTTTTCGCTCACGATTTCGTGGATCGAATTGGCTTAGTGTTTTTGACAATTCCATGCGTTAGCCATGAATCTATTTTTGCTATCGTTTTGATGCGTAGGTCGTGCGATCGATTCCACACGTCGACCGTCACTCGATTTCGCTTGTGATTTCAAGCTCTCCAACGATTATGTTTTCCCCGACGATTTATGGTCGAGTGATGCGTTTTCGAGAACGATTCCAAGCGTGAACACCGACTCTTTTTTCTAAATTGATTTCATTTGTGAATAGTTGATTAGTATTCGTTGTCGATTCCATCCGTCGTACCGTGACTCAAATTTCAAAGTTGATTTCTCGTTCTATAGTGACTGAGTTATAGCTGACGATTTCGGGATCAGTATCGGCATAGTGTTTTTGACAATTGCATGCGTTTGTCATGAATTTATTTTTACTATTGATTTCACGCGTAGGTGGTGCTGTCGATTCCACACGTCAGGTGAAACTCAGATTTCAGTTGTCATTTCAAGCTCTGCAACAATTATGTTTTAGCTGACGATTTCTGGTCCGTAGTGACGCCGTTTTCACTGACAATTATATGAGTCAACGATCACTCTTTTTTCTCTAGTGATTTCAATTGTAAATCGTGGATTACTATTCGTTATCGGTTCCATCCGTCACCGTGACTCAATTTTCAAAGATGATTTCTCGTTCCACGTTGACTCGGTTTTCGCTCACGATTTCAGGATCGAATTGGCTTAGTGTTTTTGACAATTCCATGCGTTAGCCATGAATCTATTTTTGCTATCGTTTTGATGCGTAGGTTGTCTTGTCGATTCCACACGTCATTGTCACTCGATTTCGCTTGTGATTTCAAGCTCTCCAGCGATTATGTTTTCCCCGACGATTTATGGTCAGTAGTGATGTAGTTTTCGATACGATTCCAAGCGTCAACACCGACTCTTTTTTCTAAATTGATTTCATTTGTGAATAGTTGATTAGTATTCGTTGTCGATGCCATCATCGGTCACCGTGACTCAAATTTCAAAGTTGATTTCTCGTTCTACAGTGACTGAGTTATGGCTGACGATTTCGGGATCAGTATCGGCATAGTGTTTTTGACAATTGCATGCGTTTGTCATGAATTTATTTTTGCTATCAATTTCACGCGTCGGTTGTGCTGTCGATTCCACACGTCAGGTGAAACTCAGATTTCATTTGTCATTTCAAGCTCTGCAGCGATTATGTTTTTGCTGACGATTTCTGTTCCGTAGTGACGCCGTCTTCACTGACAATTATATATGTCACCGATCACTCTTTTTTCTCTATTGATTTCAATTGTAAATCGTGGATTACTATTCGTTGTCGGTTCCATCCGTCACCGTGACTCAATTTTCAAAGATGATTTCTCGTTCCACGTTGACTCGGGTTTCGACGATTTCGGGATCGAATTGGCTTAGTGTTTTTGACAATTCCATGCGTTAGCCATGAATCTATTTTTGCTATCGTTTTGATGCGTAGGTCGTGCGATCGATTCCACACGTCACTGTCACTCGATTTCGGGTTGTGATTTCAAGCTCTCCAGCGATTATGTTTTCCCCGACGATTTATGGTCGGTAGTGATGCGATTTGCAGAACGATTCCAAGCGTGAACACCGACTCTTTTTTCTAAATTGATTTCATTTGTGAATAGTTGATTAGTATTCGTTGTCGATTCCATCCGTCAGCCGTGACTCAAATTTCAAAGTTGATTTCTCGTTCTATAGTGACTGAGTTATCGCTGACGATTTCGGGATCAGTATCGGCATAGTGTTTTTGAAAATTGCATGCGTTTGTCATGAATTTATTTTTGCTATTGATTTCACGCGTAGGTGGTCTTTGTCGATTCCACACGTCGGTGAAACTCGATTTCGCTTGTCATTTCAAGCTCTGCAGCCGATTATGTTTTTGCCGACGATTTACGGTCCGTAGTGACGCCGTTTTCACTGACAATTATATGCGTCAACGATCACTCTTTTTTCTCTAGTGATTTCAATTGTAAATTGTGGATTACTATTCGTTGTCGGTTCCATCCGTCACCGTGACTCAATTTTCAAAGATGATTTCTCGTTCCACAATGACTCGGTTTTTCGACGACGATTTCGGGATCGAATTGGCTTTGTGTTTTTGACAATTCCATGCGTTAGCCATGAATCTATTTTTGCTATCGTTTTGATGCGTAGGTCGTCTTGATCGATTCCACACGTCATCTGTCACTCGATTTCAGTTGTGATTTCAAGCTCTCCAAGCGATTATGTTTTCCCCGACGATTTATGGTCGAAGTAGTGATGCGATTTTTCGAACGATTCCAAGCGTCAACACTGACTCTTTTTTCTAAATTGATTTCATTTGTGAATAGTTGATTAGTATTCGTTGTCGATGCCATCGGTCAGCCGTGACTCAAATTTCAAAGTTGATTTCTCGTTCTACGTTGGATCGAGTTATGGCCGACGATTTCGGGATCAGTATCGGCATAGTGTTTTTGACAATTGCATGCGTTTGTCATGAATTTATTTTTGCTATCAATTTCACGCGTCGGTTGTCTTTGTCGATTCCACACGTCGGTGAAACTCGATTTCGATTGTCATTTCAAGCTCTGCAGCGATTATGTTTTTGCTGACGATTTCTGGTCCGTAGTGACGCCGTTTTCACTGACAATTATATACGTCAACGATCACTCTTTTTTCTCTAGTGATTTCAATTGTAAATCGTGGATTACTATTCGTTGTCGGTTCCATCCGTCACCGTGACTCAATTTTCAAAGATGATTTCTCGTTCCACGTTGACTCGTTCCGACGATTTCGGGATCGAATTGGCTTTGTGTTTTTGACAATTCCATGCGTTAGCCATGAATCTATTTTTGCTATCGTTTTGATGCGTAGGTCGTGCGATCGATTCCACACGTCACTGTCACTCGATTTCGGTTGTGATTTCAAGCTCTCCAGCCGATTATGTTTTCCCCGACGATTTATGGTCGTAGTGATGCGATTTTCGAACGATTCCAAGCGTCAACACTGACTCTTTTTTCTAAATTGATTTCATTTGTGAATAGTTGATTAGTATTCGTTGTCGATTCCATCCGTCAGCCGTGCCTCAAATTTCAAAGTTGATTTCTCGTTCTACGGTGGATCGAGTTATGGTGACGATTTCGGGATCAGTATCGGCATAGTGTTTTTGACAATTGCATGCGTTTGTCATGAATTTATTTTTGCTATCAATTTCACGCGTCGGTTGTCTTTGTCGATTCCACACGTCAGGTGAAACTCAGATTTCAGTTGTCATTTCAAGCTCTGCAGCGATTATGTTTTTGCTGACGATTTCTGGTCCGTAGTGACGCCGTTTTCACTGACAATTATATACGTCAACGATCACTCTTTTTTTCTCTATTGATTTCAATTGTAAATCGTGGATTACTATTCGTTGTCGGTTCCATCCGTCACCGTGACTCAATTTTCAAAGATGATTTCTCGTTCCACAGTGACTCGGTTTTATGGACGATTTCGGGATCGAATTGGCTTAGTATTTTTGACAATTCCATGCGTTAGCCATGAATCTATTTTTGCTATCGTTTTGATGCGTAGGTCGTGCAGTCGATTCCACACGTCAGCTGTCACTCAGATTTCAGTTGTGATTTCAAGCTCTCCAGCGATTATGTTTTCCCCGACGATTTATGGTCGTAGTGATCTGATTGCCGATAACGATTCCAAGCGTCAACACCGACTCTTTTTCTAAATTGATTTCATTTGTGAATAGTTGATTAGTATTCGTTGTCGATTCCATCCGTCACCGTGACTCAAATTTCAAAGTTGATTTCTCGTTCTACTGACTGATCGAGTTATGGCTGACGATTTCGGGATCAGTATCGGCATAGTTTTTTTGACAATTGCATGCGTTTGTCATGAATTTATTTTTGCTATCGATTTCACGTGTCGGTTGTCTTTGTCGATTCCACACGTCAGGTGAAACTCGATTTCGTTGTCATTTCAAGCTCTGCGCCGATTATGTTTTTGTCGACGATTTCGGTCCGTAGTGACGCCGTTTTCACTGACAATTATATACGTCAACGATCACTCTTTTTTCTCTATTGATTTCAATTGTAAATCGTGGATTACTATTCGTTGTCGGTTCCATCCGTCACCGTGACTCAATTTTCAAAGATGATTTCTCGTTCCACGTTGACTCGGTTTCATGACGATTTCAGGATCAGAATTGGCTTTGTGTTTTTGACAATTCCATGCGTTAGCCATGAATCTATTTTTGCTATCGTTTTGATGCGTAGGTCGTGCAGTCGATTCCACACGTCATTGTCACTCGATTTCAGTTGTGATTTCAAGCTCTCCAGCGATTATGTTTTCCCCGACGATTTATGGTCGAGTAGTGATGCGATTTTCGAACGATTCCAAGCGTCAACACCGACTCTTTTTTCTAAATTGATTTCATTTGTGAATAGTTGATTAGTATTCGTTGTCGATTCCATCCGTCGACCGTGCCTCAAATTTCAAAGTTGATTTCTCGTTCTACGTTGATCGAGTTATGGCCGACGATTTCGGGATCGATATCGGCATAGTGTTTTTGACAATTGCATGCGTTTGTCATGAATTTATTTTTGCTATCAATTTCACGCGTCGGTTGTCTTTGTCGATTCCACACGTCAGGTGAAACTCGATTTCAGTTGTCATTTCAAGCTCTGCAGCGATTATGTTTTTGCTGACGATTTCTGGTCCGTAGTGACGCCGTTTTCACTGACAATTATATACGTCAACGATCACTCTTTTTTCTCTATTGATTTCAATTGTAAATCGTGGATTACTATTCGTTGTCGGTTCCATCCGTCACCGTGACTCAATTTTCAAAGATGATTTCTCGTTCCACGGTGACTCGGTTTTACTTGACGATTTCGGGATCGAATTGGCTTAGTATTTTTGACAATTCCATGCGTTAGCCATGAATCTATTTTTGCTATCGTTTTGATGCGTAGGTCGTGCGATCGATTCCACACGTCACTGTCACTCGATTTCAGTTGTGATTTCAAGCTCTCCAACGATTATGTTTTCCCCGACGATTTATGGTCGGTAGTGATGCAGTTTTCGAACGATTCCAAGCGTCAACACCGACTCTTTTTTCTAAATTGATTTCATTTGTGAATAGTTGATTAGTATTCGTTGTCGATTCCATCCGTCGCCGTGACTCAAATTTCAAAGTTGATTTCTCGTTCTCAAGTGATCGAGTTATGGCCGACGATTTCGGGATCGATATCGGCATAGTTTTTTTGACAATTGCATGCGTTTGTCATGAATTTATTTTTGCTATCGATTTCACGTGTCGGTTGTCTTTGTCGATTCCACACGTCAGGTGAAACTCAGATTTCAGTTGTCATTTCAAGCTCTGCGGCCGATTATGTTTTTTGCCGACGATTTCGGTCCGTAGTGACGCCGTTTTCACCGACAATTATATACGTCAACGATCACTCTTTTTTTCTCTATTGATTTCAATTGTAAATCGTGGATTACTATTCGTTGTCGGTTCCATCCGTCACCGTGACTCAATTTTCAAAGATGATTTCTCGTTCCACGGTGACTCGTTCCGACGATTTCGGGATCGAATTGGCTTAGTATTTTTGACAATTCCATGCGTTAGCCATGAATCTATTTTTGCTATCGTTTTGATGCGTAGGTCGTGCGATCGATTCCACACGTCACCATTGTCACTCGATTTCAGTTGTGATTTCAAGCTCTCCAGCCGATTATGTTTTCCCCGACGATTTATGGTCAGTAGTGATGCGATTTTCGATAACGATTCCAAGCGTCAACACCGACTCTTTTTTCTAAATTGATTTCATTTGTGAATAGTTGATTAGTATTCGTTGTCGATTCCATCCGTCAGCCATGACTCAAATTTCAAAGTTGATTTCTCGTTCTACAGTGACTGAGTTATGGCTGACGATTTCGGGATCAGTATCGACATAGTTTTTTTGACAATTGCATGCGTTTGTCATGAATTTATTTTTGCTATCGATTTCACGCGTCGGTTGTGCTGTCGATTCCACACGTCAGGTGAAACTCAGATTTCAGTTGTCATTTCAAGCTCTGCAGCCGATTATGTTTTTCTTGACGATTTACGGTCCGTAGTGACGCCGTTTTCACCGACAATTATATACGTCACCGATCACTCTTTTTTCTCTATTGATTTCAATTGTAAATCATGGATTACTATTCGTTGTCGGTTCCATCCGTCACCGTGACTCAATTTTCAAAGATGATTTCTCGTTCCACGTGACTCGATTCGCCGACGATTTCAGGATCGAATTGGCTTAGTGTTTTTGACAATTCCATGCGTTACCCATGAATCTATTTTTGCTATCGTTTTGATGCGTAGGTCGTGCGATCGATTCCACACGTCAGTCTGTCACTCGATTTCGTTGTGATTTCAAGCTCTCCGCGATTATGTTTTCCCTGACGATTTATGGTCGTAGTGATCGATTTCAGATACGATTCCAAGCGTCAACACTCGACTCTTTTTTCTAAATTCATTTCATTTGTGAATAGTTGATTAGTATTCGTTGTCGATTCCATCCGTCGTCGTGACTCAAATTTCAAAGTTGATTTCTCGTTCTACAGCCGACTTAGTTTTTCGCCGACGATTTCGGATCAGAATTGGCTTAGTGTTTTTGACAATTCCATGCGTTAACCATGAATCTAATTTTGCTATCGTTTTGATCGTAGGTCGTGCGATCGATTCCCACGTCATTGTCACTCGATTTCGTTGTGATTTCAAGCTCTCCAGCGATTATGTTTTCCCCGATGATTTATGGTCGGTAGTGATGCGTTTTGATGCGATTCCAAACGTCAACACCGACTCTTTTTTCTAAATTGATTTCATTTGTGAATAGTTGATTAGTATTCGTTGTCGATTCCATCCGTCAGCCGTGACTCAAATTTCAAAGTTGATTTCTCGTTCTCTGAGTGGATCGAGTTATGGTGACGATTTCGGGATCGATATCGGTATAGTGTTTTTGACAATTCCATGCGTTTGCCATGAATCTATTTTTGCTATCGATTTCACGCGTAGGTTGTCTTGTTGATTCCACACGTCGGTGAAACTCGATTTCGAGTTGTCATTTCAAGCTCTGCGGCGATTATGTTTTTTTCTCGACGATTTCGGTCCGTAGTGACGCCGTTTTCAGCGACAATTATATACGTCAACGATCACTCTTTTTTCTCTATTGATTTCAATTGTAAATCGTGGATTACTATTGGTTGTCGGTTCCATCCGTCACCGTGACTCAATTTTCAAAGATGACTTCTCGTTCCACGGTGACTCGGTTTTATTTGACGATTTCAGGATCAGAATTGGCTTAGTGTTTTTGACAATTCCATGGGTTAGCCATGAATCTATTTTTGCTATCAATTTCATTCGTAAGTCGTGCTGTCGATCCACACGTGAGCTGTCACTCAGATTTCAGTTTGTGATTTCAAGCTCTCCAAATGATGATGTTTTCCCCGACGATTTATGGTCGTAGTGATGCGATTTTGATAACGATTCCAAGCGTCAACACCGACTCTTTTTTCTAAATTGATTTCATTTGTGAATAGTTGATTAGTATTCGTTGTCGATTCCATCCGTCGGTCGTGACTCAAATTTCAAAGTTGATTTCTCGTTCTACGGTGGTCGAGTTATGGTGACGATTTCGGGATCGATATCGGTATAGTGTTTTTGACAATTCCATGCGTTTGCCATGAATCTATTTTTGCTATCGATTTCACGCATAGGTTGTCTTGTCGATTCCACACGTCGGTGAAACTCGGATTTCAGTTGTCATTTCAAGCTCTGCGGCGATTATGTTTTTCTTGATGATTTCTCGGTCCGTAGTGACGCCGTTTTCACGACAATTATATACGTCACCGATCACTCTTTTTTTCTATTGATTTCAATTGTAAATCGTGGATTACTATTCGTTGTCGGTTCCATCCGTCACCGTGACTCAATTTTCAAAGATGATTTCTCGTTCCACAGTGACTCAGTTTTCGCTGACGATTTCAGGATCAGAATTGGCTTAGTGTTTTTGACAATTCCATGCGTTACCCATGAATCTATTTTTGCTATTGTTTTGATGCGTAGGTCGTGCAGTCGATTCCACACGTCAGCTGTCACTCGATTTGAGTTGTGATTTCAAGTCCGTCCGGATTATGTTTTCCCCGACGATTTATGGTCGGAGTGATGATCTTTCGTAACGATTCCAAGCGTCAACACTGACTCTTTTTTCTAAATTCATTTCATTTGTGAATAGTTGATTAGTATTCGTTGTCGATTCCATCCGTCAGCCGTGACTCAAATTTCAAAGTTGATTTCTCGTTCTACAGCGACTTAGTTTTCGCTGACGATTTCAGGATCAGAATTGGCTTAGTGTTTTTGACAATTCCATGCGTTAACCATGAATCTAATTTTGCTATCGTTTTGATGCGTAGGTCGTGCAGTCGATTCCACACGTCAGCTGTCACTCAGATTTCAGTTGTGATTTCAAGCTCTCCAGCGATTATGTTTTCCCTGATGATTTATGGTCAGTAGTGATGCAGTTTTCAGTAACGATTCCAAACGTCAACACTGACTCTTTTTTCTAAATTGATTTCATTTGTGAATAGTTGATTAGTATTCGTTGTCGATTCCATCCGTCAGCCGTGACTCAAATTTCAAAGTTGATTTCTCGTTCTACGTTGGATCGAGTTATGGCTGACGATTTCGGATCAATATCGGTATAGTGTTTTTGACAATTCCATGCGTTTGCCATGAATCTATTTTTGCTATCGATTTCACGCGTAGGTTGTCTTGTCGATTCCACACGTCGGTGAAACTCGATTTCAGCTTGTCATTTCAAGCTCTGCAGCCGATTATGTTTTTGATGACGATTTCTGGTCCGTAGTGACGCCGTTTTCACTGACAATTATATACGTCAACGATCACTCTTTTTTCTCTATTGATTTCAATTGTAAATCGTGGATTACTATTGGTTGTCGGTTCCATCCGTCACCGTGACTCAATTTTCAAAGATGATTTCTCGTTCCACAGTGACTCAGTTTTCGGTAACGATTTCAGGATCAGAATTGGCTTAGTGTTTTTGACAATTCCATGGGTTAGCCATGAATCTATTTTTGCTATCAATTTCATTCGTAAGTCGTGCTTTCGATCCACACGTGAGCTGTCACTCAGATTTCGTTGTGATTTCAAGGTCTCCAAGCGATTATGTTTTCCCCCCCGACGATTTATGGTCGGTAGTGATGCGATTTTCGATAGAACGATTCCAAGCGTCAACACCGACTCTTTTTTCTAAATTGATTTCATTTGTGAATAGTTGATTAGTATTCGTTGTCGATTCCATCCGTCCGCGTGACTCAAATTTCAAAGTTGATTTCTCGTTCTACAGTGACTGAGTTATGGCTGACGATTTCGGGATCGATATCGGTATAGTGTTTTTGACAATTCCATGCGTTTGCCATGAATCTATTTTTGCTATCGATTTCACGCATAGGTTGTCTTTGTCGATTCCACACGTCGGTGAAACTCGGATTTCGGTTGTCATTTCAAGCTCTGCGGCGATTATGTTTTTGGTGACGATTTCGGTCCGTAGTGACGCCGTTTTCACTGACAATTATATACGTCAACGATCACTCTTTTTTCTCTATTGATTTCAATTGTAAATCGTGGATTACTATTCGTTGTCGGTTCCATCCGTCACCGTGACTCAATTTTCAAAGATGATTTCTCGTTCCACAGTTGACTCGTCGTACGACGATTTCGGGATCGAATTGGCTTAGTGTTTTTGACAATTCCATGCGTTACCCATGAATCTATTTTTGCTATTGTTTTGATGCGTAGGTCGTGCAGTCGATTCCACACGTCAGCTGTCACTCAGATTTCAGTTGTGATTTCAAGCTCTCCAGCGATTATGTTTTCCCTGACGATTTATGGTCGGTAGTGATGCTGATTTTCGATACGATTCCAAGCGTCAACACCGACTCTTTTTTCTAAATTCATTTCATTTGTGAATAGTTGATTAGTATTCGTTGTCGATTCCATCCGTCGCCCGTGACTCAAATTTCAAAGTTGATTTCTCGTTCTACATCGACTCAGTTTTTCGACGATTTCGGGATCGAATTGGCTTAGTGTTTTTGACAATTCCATGCGTTAACCATGAATTTATTTTTGCTATCGTTTTGATGCGTAGGTCGTGCGATCGATTCCACACGTCAATTTGTCACCTAGATTTCAGTTGTGATTTCAAGCTCTCCAGCGATTATGTTTTCCCCGATGATTTATGGTCGGTAGTGATGCGAGTTTTCGAACGATTCCAAACGTCAACACCGACTCTTTTTTCTAAATTGATTTCATTTGTGAATAGTTGATTAGTATTCGTTGTCGATTCCATCCGTCGCCAGTGACTCAAATTTCAAAGTTGATTTCTCGTTCTACGATGGTGAGTTATGGTGACGATTTCGGATCGATATCGGTATAGTGTTTTTGACAATTCCATGCGTTTGCCATGAATCTATTTTTGCTATCGATTTCACGCGTAGGTTGTCTTTGTCGATTCCACACGTCGAGTGAAACTCAGATTTCGAGTTGTCATTTCAAGCTCTGCGGCGATTATGTTTTTTCTTGACGATTTTCGGTCCGTAGTGACGCCGTTTTCACTGACAATTATATACATCACCGATCACTCTTTTTTTTCTATTGATTTCAATTGTAAATCGTGGATTACTATTCGTTGTCGGTTCCATCCGTCACCGTGACTCAATTTTCAAAGATGATTTCTCGTTCCACAAGTGACTCGGTTTTATTTTGACGATTTCGAGGATCGAATTGGCATAGTGTTTTTGACAATTCCATTGGTTAGCCATGAATCCATTTTTGCTATCAATTTCATGCGTAGGTCGTCTTTGTCGATTCCACACGTCACGTCACTCGATTTCGTTGTGATTTCAAGATCTCCAGCGATTATGTTTTCCCCGACGATTTATGGTCGTAGTGATGCGATTTTCGATACGATTCCAAGCGTCAACACCGACTCTTTTTTCTAAATTGATTTCATTTGTGAATAGTTGATTAGTATTCGTTGTCGATTCCATCCGGTACGTGACTCAAATTTCAAAGTTGATTTCTCGTTCTATAGTGACTCAGTTTTTTTGATGATTTCGGGATCGATATCGGCATAGTGTTTTTGACAATTCCATGCGTTTGCCATGAATCTATTTTTGCTATCGATTTCACGCGTAGGTGGTGCTGTCGATTCCACACGTCAGTTGAAACTCAGATTTCAGTTGTGATTTCAAGCTCTCCAGCGATTATGTTTTGGCTGACGATTTCTGGTCCGTAGTGATGCCGTTTTCAATGACAATTAAATCCGTCAACGATGACTCTTTTTTCTCTATTGATTTCAATTGTAAATCGTGGATTAGTGTTCGTTGTCGGTTCCATCCGTCGCCGTGACTCAATTTTCAAGGATGATTTCTCGTTCTACAGCGACTGAGTTTTCGCTGATGATTTCTGGATCAAGACGGCTTAGTGTTTTTGACAATTCCATCTGTTAGCCATTAATCTATTTTTGCTATCCATCTGATGCGTAGGTCGTGCTGTCGATTCCACACGTGAGCTGTCACTTAGATTTCAGTTGTGATTTCAAGCTCTCCAGCGATTATGTTTTCCCTGACGATTTATGGTCAGTAGTGATGCAGTTTTCATTGACGATTCCAAGCGTCAACACTGACTCTTTTTCTATATTGATTTCATTTGTGAATCGTTGATTAGTATTTGTTGTCGATTCCATCCGTCAGTCGTGACTCAATTTTCGAAGTTTATTTCTCGTTCTACAGCGACTCAGTTTTCGCTAACGATTTCTGGATCAGCATTGGCTTACTGTTTTTGACAATTCCATGCGTGAGCCATGAATCTATTTTTGCTATAGATTTCACGTGTAGGTCGTGATGTCGATTCCACAAGTCAGGTGAAACTCATATTTCAGTTGTGATTTCAAGCTCTCCATCGATTAAGTTTTCGCTAACGATTTCTGGTCCGTAGTGATGCCGTTTTCACATACAATTAAATACGTCAACGATGACTCTTTTTTCTCTATTTATTTCAATTGTAAATCGTGGATTACTATTCGTTGTCGGTTCCATCCGTCAGTCATGACTCAATTTTCAAAGTTTATTTCTCATTCTACAGCGACTCAGTTTTCGCTGACGATTTCTAGATGAGCATTGGCTTAGTGTTTTTGACAATTCCATGCGTTAGCCATGAATCTATTTTTGCTATCGGTTTGATGCGTAGGTCGTGCAGTCGATTCCACAGGTCAGCTGTCACTCAGATTTCGGTTGTGATTTCAAGCTCTCCAGCGATTATGTTTTCCCTGACGATTTATGGTCAGTAGTGATGCAGTTTTCCCTGACGATTCCAAGCGTCAACACTGACTCTTTTTTCTATATTGATTTCATTTGTGAATCGTTGATTAGTATTCATTGTCGATTCCATCCGTTAGTCATGACTCAATTTTCAAAGTTTATTTCTCGTTCTACAGCGATTCAGTTTTCGCTGACAATTTCTGGATCAGCATTGGCTTAGTGTTTTTGACAATTCCATGGGTTAGCCATGAATCTATTTTTGCTATCGTTTTGATGCGTAGGTCGTGCGATCGATTCCACACGTCAACCTGTCACTCGATTTCAGTTGTGATTTCAAGCTCTCCATCGATTATGTTTTCCCGACGATTTATGGTCGGTAGTGATGCGATTTTCGATAACGATTCCAAGCGTCAACACCGACTCTTTTTTCTAAATTGATTTCATTTGTGAATAGTTGATTAGTATTCGTTGTCGATTCCATCCGTCGCCGTGACTCAAATTTCAAAGTTGATTTCTCGTTCTACGTTGGATCGAGTTATGGCTGACGATTTCGGGATTAGTATCGGCATAGTGTTTTTGACAATTCCATGCGTTTGCCATGAATCTATTTTTGCTATCGATTTCACGCGTAGGTTGTCTTTGTCGATTCCACAAGTCATTGAAACTCAGATTTCGGTTGTGATTTCAAGCTCTCCGACCATTATGTTTTTTTTGACGATTTATGGTTAGTAGTGCCATGATTTTCACCGACAATTCCAAGCGTCATCGATGAGTCTTTTTTCTCTATTTATTTCATTTGTAAATCGTGGATTAGTATTCGTTGTCGGTTCCATCCGTCACCGTGACTCAATTTTCAAAGATGATTTCTCGTTCCACAATGACTCAGTTTTCGCTGACGATTTCAGGATCAAAATTGGCTTTGTGTTTTTCACAATTCCATGCGTTAGCCATGAATCTATTTTTGCTATCGTTTTGATGCGTAGGTCGTGCAGTCGATTCCACACGTCAGCTGTCACTCAGATTTCAGTTGTGATTTCAAGCTCTCCAGTGATTATGTTTTCCCCGACGATTTATGGTCGGTAGTGATGCGTTTTCGATAACGATTCCAAACGTCAACACCGACTCTTTTTTCCCCATTGATTTCATTTGTGAATCGTGCATTAATATTTGTTATAGATTCAATCTATCAACTGTCACTCAATTTTCAAAGATGATTTCTCGTTCTATAGGGACTCAGTTTTCGCTGACGATTTCTGGATCAGCATTGGCATAGTGTTTTTGACAATTCCATGCGTTAGCCATGAATCTATTTTTGCTATCGTTTTGATGCGTAGGTCGTGCGATCGATTCCACACGTCATTTGTCACTCGATTTCAGTTGTGATTTCTAGCTCTCTAGCGATTATGTTTTCCCCGACGATTTATGGTCGGTAGTGATGCGATTTTCACGACGATTCCAAGCGTCAACACCGACTCTTTTTTCTATATTGATTTCATTTGTGAATCGTTGATTAGTATTCGTTGTCGATTTCATCCGTCAGTCGTGACTCAATTTTCGCTGATGATTTCTGGATCAGCATTGGCTTAGTGTTTTTGACAATTCCATGCGTTAGCCATGAATCTATCTTTGCTATAGATTTCACGCGTAGGTCGTGATGTTGATTGCGGAGACATGAGCTCTCACTCGATTTCGGTTGTGATTTCTAGCTCTCCGACGATTATGTTTTCCTTGACGATTTATGGTCGTAGTGATGCTGATTTTCGACGATTCCAAGCGTCAACACCGACTCTTTTTTCTATATTGATTTCATTTGTGAATCGTTGATTAGTATTCGTTGTAGATTTCATCCGTCGATCGTGACTCAATTTTCAAAGTTTATTTCTCGTTCTACTGGCGACTCGGTTTTCTTGACGATTTACGGATCAAGCATTGGCTTAGTGTTTTTGACAATTCCATGCGTTAACTATGAATCTATTTTTGCTATAGATTTCACGCGTCGGTCGTCTTGTCGATTCCACACGTGAGTTGTCTCTCGATTTCGGTTGTGATTTCAAGCTCTCCAAGCAATTATGTTTTCGCGACGATTTATGGTTAGTAGTCCGCGATTTTCATTGACAATTCCAAGCGTCATCGATGAGTCTTTTTTCTCTATTTATTTCATTTGTAAATCGTGGATTAGTATTCGTTGTCGGTTCCATCCGTCACCGTGACTCAATTTTCAAAGATGATTTCTCGTTCCATACGCCACTCGGTTTTGCACGACGTTTTCAGGATCAAAATTGGCTTAGTGTTTTTGACAATTCCATGCGTTAGCCATGAATCTATTTTTGCTATCGATTTGATGCGTAGGTCGTGCGATCGATTCCACACGTCATTGTCACTCGGATTTCGAGTTGTGATTTCAAGCTCTCCAGCGATTATGTTTTCCCCGATGATTTATGGTCGTAGTGATGCGATTTTCGATGCAACGATTCCAAACGTCAACACTGACTCTTTTTTCTAAATTGATTTCATTAGTGAATCATTGATTAGTATTCGTTATCGATTCGATCCGTCAGCCGTGACTCAAATTTCAAAGTTGATTTCTCGTTCTACAGTGAGGATGTGTTATGGCTGACGATTTCGGGATCGATATCGGCATAGTGTTTTTGACAATTCCATGTGTTTGCCATGAATCTATTTTTGCTATCGATTTCAAGCGTAGGTTGTGATGTCGATTCCACACGTCAGCTGAAACTCAGATTTCAGTTGTGATTTCAAGCACTCCAGCGATTATGTTTTCGCTAACGATTTCTGGTCCGTAGGGATGCCGTTTTCACTGACAATTAAATACGTCAACGATGACTCTTTTTTCTCTATTGATTTCAATTGTAAATCGTGGATTAGTATTCGTTGTCGGTTCCATCCATCGTTGTGACTCAAATTTCAAAGTTGATTTCTCGTTCTACAGGGACTTAGTTTTCGCTGATGATTTCTGGATCAGCATTGGCTTAGTGTTTTTGACAATTCCATGCGTTAGCCATGAATCTATTTTTGTTATAGATTTCACTCTTAGGTTGTGCTGTTGATTCCACACGTTAGCTGTCACTCGATTTCGTTGTGATTTCAAGCTCTCCAGCGATTATGTTTTCGCTGACGATTTCTGGTCCGTAGTGATTAAGTTTTCAGTAACGATTCCAAGCGTCAACACTGACTCTTTTTTCTAAATTGATTTCATTAGTGAATTGTTGATTAGTATTCGTTGTCGATTCCATCCGTCGCCCGTGACTCAAATTTCAAAGTTGATTTCTCGTTCTACGGTGGATCGTGTTATGGCTGACGATTTCGGGATCAGTATCGGCATAGTGTTTTTGACAATTCCATGCGTTTGCCATGAATCTATTTTTGCTATCGATTTCAAGTGTAGGTTGTCTTGTCGATTCCACACGTCATTTGAAACTCGATTTCGAGTTGTGATTTCAAGCTCTCCAAAGAATTATGTTTTCGCTCACGATTTCTGGTCCGTAGTGATGCCGTTTTCACTCACAATTAAATACGTCAACGATGACTCTTTTTTTCTATTGATTTCAATTGTAAATCGTGGATTAGTATTCGTTGTCGGTTCCATCCATCGCCGTGACTCAAATTTCAAAGTTGATTTCTCGTTCTACTACGACTCGATTTTTTTGATGATTTCTGGATCAGCATTGGCTTAGTGTTTTTGACATTTCCATGCGTTAGCCATGAATCTATTTTTGCTATAGATTTCATGCGTAGGTCGTGATGTTGATTGCAGACATGAGCTCTCACTCAGATTTCAGTTGTGATTTCTAGCTCTCCAGCGATTATGTTTTCCCTGACGATTTATGGTCGGTAGTGATGCGATTTTCACGACGATTCCAAGCGTCAACACTGACTCTTTTTTCTATATTGATTTCATTTGTGAATCGTTGATTAGTATTCGTTGTCGATTTCATCCGTCAGTCGTGACTCAATTTTCAAAGTTTATTTCTCGTTCTACAGCGACTCAGTTTTCGCTGACGATTTCTGGATCAGCATTGGCTTAGTGTTTTTGACAATTCCATGCGTTAGCTATGAATCTATTTTTGCTATAGATTTCACGCGTCGGTCGTCTTTGTCGATTCCACACGTGAGTTGTCTCTCGATTTCAGTTGTGATTTCAAGCTCTCCGACCATTATGTTTTCGCCGACGATTTATGGTTAGTAGTGCCGCAGTTTTCACTGACAATTCCAAGCGTCATCGATGACTCTTTTTTCTCTATTGATTTCATTTGTAAATCGTGGATTAGTATTCGTTGTCGATTTCATCCGTCAGTCGTGACTCAATTTTCGCTGATGATTTCTGGATCAGCATTGGCTTAGTGTTTTTGACAATTCCATGCGTTAGCCATGAATCTATTTTTGCTATAGATTTCACGCGTAGGTCGTGATGTTGATTGCAGACATGAGCTCTCACTCAGATTTCAGTTGTGATTTCTAGCTCTCCAGCGATTATGTTTTCCTTGACGATTTATGGTCAGTAGTGATGCAGTTTTCACGCGCGATTCCAAGCGTCAACACTGACTCTTTTTTCTATATTGATTTCATTTGTGAATCGTTGATTAGTATTCGTTGTAGATTTCATCCGTCAGTCGTGACTCAATTTTCAAAGTTTATTTCTCGTTCTACGCCGACTCGTTTTATTTGACGATTTCCGGATCAGCATTGGCTTAGTGTTTTTGACAATTCCATGCGTTAACTATGAATCTATTTTTGCTATAGATTTCACGCGTCGGTCGTCTTTGTCGATTCCACACGTGAGCTGTCTCTCAGATTTCAGTTGTGATTTCAAGCTCTCCAGCCATTATGTTTTCGCTGACGATTTATGGTTAGTAGTGCCGCAGTTTTCACTGACAATTCCAAGCGTCATCGATGAGTCTTTTTTCTCTATTTATTTCATTTGTAAATCGTGGATTAGTATTCGTTGTCGGTTCCATCCGTCACCGTGACTCAATTTTCAAAGATGATTTCTCGTTCCGACCACTCAGTTTTCGCTGACGTTTTCAGGATCAAAATTGGCTTAGTGTTTTTGACAATTCCATGCGTTAGCCATGAATCTATTTTTGCTATCGATTTGATGCGTAGGTCGTGCAGTCGATTCCACACGTCGTTGTCACTCGATTTCAGTTGTGATTTCTAGCTCTCCAGCGATTATGTTTTCCCTGACGATTTATGGTCAGTAGTGATGCAGTTTTCACTGACGATTCCAATCGTCAACACTGACTCGTTTTTCTATATTGATTTCATTTGTGAATCGTTGATTAGTATTCGTTGTCGATTCCATCCGTCAGCCGTGACTCAAACTTCAAAGTTGATTTCTCGTTCTACAGTGACTGTGTTATGACTGACAATTTCGGGATCAGTATCGGCATAGTTTTTTTGACAATTCCATGCGTTTGCCATGAATCTATTTTTGCTATCGATTTCAAGCGTAGGTTGTGCTGTCGATTCCACACGTTAGCTGAAACTCAGATTTCAGTTGTGATTTCAAGCTCTCCAGCGATTATGTTTTCGCTAACGATTTCTGGTCCGTAGTGATGCCGTTTTCACTGACAATTAAAGACGTCAACGATGACTCTTTTTTCTCTATTGATTTCAATTGTAAATCGTGGATTAGTATTCGTTGTCGGTTCCATCCGTCGCCGTGACTCAATTTTCAAGGATGATTTCTCGTTCTACAGCAACTCAGTTTTCGCTGATGATTTCTAGATCAGCATTGGCTTAGTGTTTTTGACAATTCCATGCATTAGCCATGAATCTATTTTTGCTATAGAATTCACGCGTAGGTCGTGATGTCGATTGCAGACATGAGCTGTCACTCAGATTTCAGTTGTGATTTGAAGCTCTCCAGCGATTATGTTTTCGCTGACGATTTCTGGTCAGTACTGATGCAGTTTTCACTGACGATTCCATGCACCAACGATGGCTATGTTTTATTTATTGATGTCATTTGTGAATCGTTGATTAGTATTCGTTGTCGATTCCATACGTCAGTCGTGACTCAATTTTCAAAGTTTATTTCTCGTTCTACAGCGACTTAGTTTTGACTGACGATTTCTGAATCAGCATTGGCATAGTGTTTTTGACAATTCAATGCGTTAGCCAAGAATATATTTTTGCTATCGATTTCATCCATAGGTCGTCTTTGTCGATTCCACACGTGAGCTGTCACTCAGATTTTAGTTGTGATTTCAAGCTTTCCAGCCATTATGTTTTCGCTGACGATTTATGGTTAGTAGTGACGCAGTTTTCACTGACGATTCCAAGCGTCAACGATGACTCTTTTTTCTCTATTGCTTTCATTTGTAAATCGTGGATTAGTATTCGTTGTCGGTTCCATCCGTTACCGTGACTCAATTTTCAAAGATGATTTCTCGTTCCACAGCCACTCAGTTTTCTTTGACGTTTTCAGGATCAAAATTGGCTTAGTGTTTTTGACAATTCCATGCGTTAGCCATGAATCTATTTTTGCTATCAATTTGATGCGTAGGTCGTGCAGTCGATTCCACACGTCAGCTGTCACTCAGATTTCAGTTGTGATTTCAAGCTCTCCAGCGATTATGTTTTCCCTGACGATTTATGGTCAGTAGTGATGCAGTTTTCAGTAACGATTCCAAACGTCAACACTGACTCTTTTTTCCCCATTGATTTCATTTGTGAATCGTGCATTAATATTTGTTATAGATTCAATCTATCAACCGTCACTTAATTTTCAAAGATGATTTCTCGTTCTACAGGGACTCAGTTTTCGCTGACGATTTCTGGATCAGCATTGGCATAGTGTTTTTGACAATTCCATGCGTTAGCCATGAATATATTTTTGCTACGAATTTCATGCATAGGTCATGATGTCCATTCCACACATGAGCTGTCACCTAGATTTAAGTTGTGATTTCAAGCTCTCTAGCGATTATGTTTTCGCTGACGATTTCTGGTCACTAGTGATGCAGTTTTCACTGACGATTCCATACGTCAACGATGCCTCTTTTTTCTCTATTGATTTCATTTCTGAATCGTGGATTAGTATTTGTTGTCGATTCCATCCGTCAGTCGTGACTCAATTTTCAAAATTGATTTCTTGTTCTACAAAGATTTAGATATGGCTGACGATTTCTGCATCAGCATTGGCTTAGTGTTTTTGACAATTCCATGCGTTAGCCATGAATCTATTTTTTTTAATGATTTCACGCATCGGTCGTGCTGTCGATTCCACATGTGAGGTGTCACTCAGATTTAAGTTGTGATTTCAGGCTCTCCAGCGATTATGTTTTCGCTGACGATTTCTGGTCAGTAGTGATGCAGTTTTCATTAACGATTCCTTACGGCAACGATGGCTTTGTTTTATCTATTGATTTCATTTATGAATCGTGGATTAGTATTCGTTGTCGATTTCATGCGTCAGCCGTGACTCAAATTTCAAAGTTGATTTCTCGTTCTACGTTGACTCGGGCCACGACGATTTACGGATCAGCATTGGCTTAGTGTTTTTGGCAATTCCATGTGTTAGCCATGAATCTATTTTTGCTATTGTTTCACGCGTCGGTTGTCTTTGTCGATTCCACACGTTAGCTGTCACTCAGATTTCAGTTGTGATTTCAAGCTCTCTAGCGATTATGTTTTCGCTGACAATTTATGGTCAGTAGTGACGCCGTTTTCACTAACGATTCCATACGTCAACGATGCCTCTTTTTTCTCTATTGATTTCATTTGTGAATCATGGATTAGTATTCGTTGTCGATTCCATGCGTCAGCCGTGACTCAATTTTCAAAGTTGATTTCTCGTTCTACAGCGACTTAGTTTTCGCTGATGATTTCTGGATCAGCATTGGCATAGTGTTTTTGACAATTCCATTCTTTAGCCATGAATATATTTTTGCTATCGATTTCATGCATAGGTCGTCTTTGTCCATTCCACACGTGAGCTGTCACCTAGATTTAAGTTGTGATTTGAAGCTCTCCAGCGATTATGTTTTTCGACGATTCTCGGTCGATAATGATGCAGTTTTCACTGACGATTCCATGCACCAACGATGGCTATGTTTTATCTATTGATGTCATTTGTGAATCGTTGATTAGTATTCGTTGTCGCTTCCATACGTCAGTCGTGACTCAATTTTCAAAGTTTATTTCTCGTTCTACAGCGACTTAGTTTTGACTGACGATTTCTGAATCAGCATTGGCATAGTGTTTTTGACAATTCAATGCGTTAGCCAAGAATATATTTTTGCTATCGATTTCATCCATAGGTCGTGCTGTCGATTCCACACGTCAGCTGTCACTCGATTTCGTTGTGATTTCAAGCTCTCCAAGCGATTATGTTTTTTCGTGACAATTTCGGTCAATAGTGATGCAGTTTTCACTGACGATTCCTTACGTCAAAGATGGCTTTGTTTTATCTATCGATTTCATTTATGAATCGTGGATTAGTATTCGTTGTCGATTCCATCCGTCAGCCGTGACTCAATTTTAAAAGATGATTTCTCATTCTACAGCGACTCAGTTCTCTCTGACGATTTCTGCATTAGCATTGGCATAGTGTTTTTGACAATTCCATGCGTTAGCCATGAATCTATTTTTGCTATCAATTTGATGCGTAGGTCGTCTTTGTCGATTCCACACGTGAGCTGTCACTCAGATTTTAGTTGTGATTTCAAGCTCTCCAGCGATTATGTTTTCGCTGACGATTTCTCATCAGTAGTGACTCCGTTTTCACTGACGATTCCATATGTCAACGATGCCACTTTTTTCTCTATTGATTTCATTTGTGAATCGTGGATTAGTATTCATTGTCGATTCCATGCGTCACCGTGACTCAATTTTCAAAGATGATTTCTCGTTCTACAAAGATCGAGGTTTATTTGACGATTTCTAGATCAGCATTGGCTTAGTGCTTTTGACAATTCCATGCGTTAGCCATGAATATATTTTTGCTATGGATTTCATGCGTAGGTTGTCTTTGTCGATTCCACACGTGAGCTATCACTCATATTTCAGTTGTGATTTCAAGCTCTCCAGCGATTATGTTTTCGCTGACGATTTCTCGTCAGTAGTGACGCCGTTTTCACTGACAATTCCATGCATCAACGATGCTTCTTTTTTCTCTATTGATTTCATTTGTGAATCATGGATTAGTATTCGTTGTCGATTCCATGCGTCGCCCGTGACTCAATTTTCAAAGTTGATTTCTCGTTCTACGGCGACTCGGTTTTTTTGACGATTTCTGGATCAGCATTGGCTTAGTGTTTTTGGCAATTCCATGTGTTAGCCATGAATCTATTTTTGCTATTGTTTCACACGTCGGTCGTGCTATCGATTCCACACGTTAGCTGTCACTCAGATTTCAGTTGTGATTTCAAGCTCTCCAGCGATTATGTTTTCACTAACAATTTCTGGTCAGTAGTGATGCAGTTTTCACTGACGATTCCTTACGTCAATGATGGCTTTGTTTTATCTATCGATTTCATTTATGAATCGTGGATTAGTGTTCGTTGTTGATTCAATCCATCAGCCGTGACTCAATTTTCAAAGATGATTTCTCGTTCTACGCCGATTCGGTTTTATTGACGATTTACGCATCGGCGGTGGCTTAGTGTTTTTGACAATTCCATGCATTAGCCAAGAATCTATTTTTGCTATCAATTTGATGCGTAGGTCGTGCTGTCGATTCCACACGTGAGCTATCACTCATATTTCAGTTGTGATTTCAAGCTCTCCAGCGATTATGTTTTCGCTGACGATTTCTCGTCAGTAGTGACGCCGTTTTCACTTACGATTCCATACGTCAACGATGCCACTTTTTTATCTATTGATTTCATTTGTGAATCGTGGATTAGTATTCATTGTCGATTCCATCCGTCAGCCGTGACTCAATTTTCAAAGATGATTTCTCGTTCTACAGCGATCGAGTTTTTCGCGACGATTTCTAGATCAGCATTAGCTTAGTGCTTTTGACAATTCCATGCGTTAGCCATGAATATATTTTTGCTATGGATTTCATGCGTTGGTTGTCTTTGTCGATTCCACACGTGAGCTATCACTCATATTTCGGTTGTGATTTCAAGCTCTCCAACCGATTATGTTTTTTCGCTGACGATTTCTCGTCAGTAGTGACGTCGTTTTCACTGACGATTCCATGCATCAACAATGCGTCTTTTTTCTCTATTGATTTCATTTGTGAATCATGGATTAGTATTCGTTGTCGATTCCATCCGTCAGCCGTGACTCAATTTTCAAAGTTGATTGCTTGTTCTACAGGGACTTAGTTATGGCTGACGATTTCTGGATCAATAGTGGCATAGTGTTTTTGACAATTTCATGCGTTAGCCATTAATCTATTTTTTTATTGATATCACGCGTCGGTCGTCTTTGTCGATTCCCACAGTATTTGTCACTCAGATTTAAGTTGTGATTTCAAGCTCTAAGCGCTTATGTTTTCGCTAACGATTTCTAGTCAGTAGTGATGCAGTTTTCACTGATGATTCCATGCATCAACGATGACTGTTGTTTCCCTATTGATTTCATTTGTGAATCGTGCATTAATATTTGTTGTAAATTCAATCTGTTAGCCGTCACTCAATTTTCAAAGATGATTTCTCGTTCTACAGTGACTCAGTTTTTGCTGACGATTTCTGGATCAGCATTGGCATAGTGTTTTTGACAATTCCATGCGTTAGCCATGAATCTATTTTTGCTAACGAATTTATACGCAGGTCGTGCTGTCGATTCCACATGTTAGCTGGCACTCAGATTTCAGTTGTGATTTCAAGCTCTCCAACCATTATGTTTTTGCTGACGATTTATGGTCCGTAGTAACGCCGTTTTCACTGACAATTCCATACATCAATGATGACTCTTTTTTCTCTATTGATTTCATTTGTCAATCGTGGATTAGTATTCGTTGTCGATTCCATCCGTCAGCCGTGACTCAATCTTCAAAGATGATTTCTCGTTCTAGAACGACTCAGTTTTCGCTGACGATTTCTGGATCAGCATTGGCTTAGTGTTTTTGATAATTCCATGCGTTAGCCATGAATCTATTTTTGATATCTGTTGCGATGTCGCGGTCGCACAAATTAATTACCCTAGCTTAAAACACACAAGATAGTATAGAGCAAGCAAGGGGTCGATCCCACTAGGAAGTTTCAAGTCAGATTTTTATGTTGTACGTTATGTAATTGAGGGGATTTGGTTTGTGATTATCTAAACTATGGCAGCAATTAAACTAGCAAACAAAATCAATTAAAACTGAAACTTATCAAGAAAACAAACCTTGGTCGCAAGCACACATCCACCAACGGAAATTAGAACCGATCCTTGAAACAAAAATTGTAGTTTATGTTCTGAAATTTTATCTTTTCTTAATGTTGATTAATTAACGAATCCGCCGTATAACTAATCCTAACCAACAAACAATCAAAGTGTCTGCACTAATGATTCAATTTAATGGTAGCTTTAAGAACTAGATAATTTCATCAAGATTAACATACAAGCTGTCAGGAGCTTGTATCACTTTGTTCAAATGTTCTCCCTAAGTTCAATAATGTAGTTCCGCCATAATTATCAAGCTTAGTTGCTTCACAAGTTCATATATCACAACTCCGGTTTTGATATTAAACTTAGCAATAGATTGTTCACAACAATAACTTAGAGTCCGCTCTAGCAATCATCAACAACAATCATAGGAAATATGCATAGGAAAACAATCATACTCATTCATAACATAAACTAAAAATAAAAGGAAGAATAAATCTCACGGTTCTTGAAGTCCGAAGGTTTGTTGTGTCCTTGCAACCAAGAAAAGAGCTTAGCCTTGCATAACTATTGAACAACTACTTCTAAAGAATGAAAAGAGCATGATTTTTGGGTTTGTAGAGGAGAGAATTTGTGTTTATTCTCTGCTGGCTGCTGCCTCCTTCTCGCTTCTCCTCCTCTCTTCGCTGGCTGATGCCCCTTCTCTCTTTCTTTTTATATGCTAAGAAACCCTAGTCTCTATTTTACAAAATAGTCCTTCCTTAAGTTGACAGTTTACATTTAAGTACTTCAATAACTATTTTTCCTAAAAAGGAGAAATAGCCTTGCATGAAATCTTCAAATTCTGACTTAGAGGAGCTAAATTGCTGATATAAAAACTTGGATGTCGGTTTAGATGCTTCGGAATGTAATTTGGACTCGTTTCTTCACGAAACCTGTTTGCTGGCAAAATTCAGTTGTCATCTTTGGAAAATCATATCTCCCTCATATGACATCGTTTTTTGCTGAAATTTTGAGCGTGGATAGGTCTTTAAATTAGGAATCCAAGAAAATTTAGTTTGCATCAATTGGACTTCTGTAGCTCCAGATATTAAATTGTGATTGGCAAAAGGTCAACACTGGCAGAATGCGAGATTTGACTTTGCAGGATGTGATTTCCATGATCTTTCTTCTTTTATTTTTCTTGCATTACATTTCTAGAAAGGTATGGATGTTAGCTTTTTAGTGCCACTGGAATCACTTCATTTCGATCTCTAGAACTCACGCTCGCACAAAACATCGACTGAACGTCAAATCTGCCAATTACCTCCAATTTACTCCTTTTTGCATCTTTCATCCAAAAATGCCTTCAAAACATAAAACAAAGAATATCAAGACATTTTATATGTAAAACATGGACAAAACATTAGGTAGATGTGGGTGAAACTATCGAATAATATGGTTACATCAAATACCCCCACACTTAGCTCTTGCTCGTCCTCGAGAAAGGATAAATAAAATCAAATTAAAAATAACTATGATCAATCTCTTAATCTCCCATCAATGTCCAAGAATATATGCATTATAAACAAGAATATAATCATGAAGGATAAATAGTATAATTCTCATGAGTTCATTTACATGCAAACTTCAAAACTCAATCAATCGTCGGGATTTAAATGAAATCTATGCCATGCCAAAGTGATAGGTCCTCTCATTGATATACACTCCAACACTCATGTGTTTAGGGTTTATGTGTTTAAATCTCTCAAATTCAATCAAAGAGTATGTTATACCATAGGCTTGCTTTTCAATCTCATCTCCATTAGCAACTTATTACAAGTACTACATGAATCAAAAGGTCTTATTTTCCGGTTGTAATAGGGCTAAGGTTAAGGTGAGGTAAAAGAAAGTAAAAGGAAAGGTTTAAACCAAAGAAAGTAGAGCATTCTGAAAAATAATATTTCAAACAAGATATTCCATCAAAGCACATAAATTTTCCATCTTTAATCACCAATGCTTAACTTCTTTTGATTTCAAGCTTTTTCAACATAAAATCTTAAGAACATAAAGGAACACTTTTTTCTTTTTCTTTTTTCCTTTTTTCTTTTTCTTTTTTTTCTCTTTTTTTTTTACCTTTGGCAACTTTGCCCATCTTTTCATCAAGCATCACTTCTTTCTTTTCACATAATTTCCAACCATAATTCCATGAGATATCATAAGTATATGCTCTACTAATCCTTGGCCGGGGAAAAGGAAAACATATAAAAAGTTAAGGCTTATACATGGATAAAGCAAAGAAAAGATAAATAAGCTCAAAAGGGGCTCACTAAGGATAATATGCTTTAGGTTGACTTTTTGGTTCAAGTGATTAAAATTCCTAATGCCTTTATCATCTTCATGTATATTTGTAATGGAATATAATCTCAATAAGATATGAAGCAAGTTCTAAAGATACATATCATTGAAAGAATGCACACTCAAAGAATATAATATTAAAGGCTCAAAAGCTTGCATTGGTATAACGCTATAAAGTCAACATGGCATATTCTCAAAGTCAATCCCTAAACCAATTAAACCTTAAAATTTGCATGCATACTTCTTCATTTGATTTATATCTTCATCTATCTCAATTAATTCTCATACATAATACTCATATTCTCAAAAACCAATGGGAGTTAAAAAGATCAAACACAAATTTTTTTTTTTAGAACAACAAAGAAAACTAAAATTCTCCCAATACCCCCACACTTAAAACACAACATTGTCCTCAATGTTGAAATAAAAGCAAAGGAATATAAGAGAATGACAGAAAATAAATTAAAATGCGAAAAAATAAAAGATAGGAAAAAGAAAGCAAATCTGATTTTTTTTTGTGTTGGGTTGCCTCCCAAGAAGCGCTTTTGTTTTATGTCATTGGCTTGACATGTGGCATGCTCATTCTTCATAGATTGGTTCAGGCTAACTCTATAGAAGCGGTGAGTTCGCCGTCCAACCTTCATAGAAAGGTTTCAAACGATGCCCATTGACCTTGAGTACTTTGTTGGTTTCTAAACTTGTAATTTCAACCGCACCATAAGGAAAAACATTAGAAACAACAAAGGGTCCAATCCAACGAGAGCGCAATTTTCCAGGAAAAAGTTTCAAACACGAATGATAAAGAAGGACTTTGTCTCCAACATGAAACTCCTTTCTCGTAAGCATTCAGTCATGAAGATTCTTAGTCTTTTCTTTGTAAATCCTTGCATTCTCGTAAGCATCATTTCGAATTTCTTCCAACTCTTGTAGTTGCAGTTTTCTTGCAATCCCAATGAACATCATAATCCATGTTACATTGTTTAATGGCCCAAAAAGCTTTGTGTTCAAGTTCCACCGGTAGATGACATGCTTTCCCATAAATCATTCTGTAAGGTGACATTCCTATAGGTGATTTATAAGCGGTCCAATAAGCCCAAAGTGCATCTCCAAGACGTAGACTCCAATCTCGCCGGTTAGGTTGCACTTGTTTTCTCCAAAATGGACTTGATTTCTCGATTTGAAATTTCAGCTTGGCCATTCGTTTGAGGATGATATCTTGTGGAAGTTCGATGAGTCACATGATATTTGTGTAGCAATACTTCCATGGAACGATTACAGAAATGAGTGCCACGATCAGTAATGATAGCTTTAGGGATTCCAAACCTATCAAATATGTGAGTCCTGACAAAATCTAAAACAATCTTAGCATCGTTAGTTCGTGTGGCTTTCGCCTCAATCCATTTGGACACATAATCAACAAAGAAGAAGAATATAAAGATTGTCAGATGAAGAAGGAAATGGACCCATAAAGTCAATACCCCAAACATCAAAAATTTCACTTACAAGAATATTCGTTAAAGGCATTTGATTCTTATGAGTGATATTACCTGTTCTTTGGCATTTTTCACATGATTTGCGAAGTGATATGCATCTTTAAAAATAGAAGGCCAATAGAAACCACTTTCGATTACCTTGTGGGTCTGTTCTTTTTGCTCCAAAATGCCCACCACAAGAATGAGAATGACAAAAAGTGAGAATGGAATGAAATTCATCTTGTGGTACACACCTCCTAACTACTTGATCCGCACAAAATTTCCAAAGGAAAGGATCGTCCCAAAAATAATATTTAGCATCGCTCGTAACTTATCTTTTTGGGGTTTAGACAAACCTGGAGGGAATTCTTTGGTGACTAAATAGTTTACCAAATCAGCATACCAGGGTCTTGTAGAGGAATGTAACATATACAACTGCTTATCGGGGAATGTCTCTCTTATTGTTTCGATCTGTATATCCTCGGTCCTTAGTCGGCTCAAGTGATCGACCACATGGTTTTCAGCACCTTTTTTGTCTTTGATCTCAAGATCGAATTCTTGTAAAAGCAAGATCCTCCTAATCGTCTTGGTTTGGACTCCTTCTTCTTCAAAAGATACCCGAGGGCCGCATGGTCAGTAAAAACAATGACTTTTGTACCAAGTAGATATGACCTGAATTTTTCAAGAGCAAACACCATTGCAAAAAGTTCCTTTTCAGTTGTATGGTAATTGCATTGTGCTCCATCCAACATACGAGAAGCATAGGCGATAACATGCAAATTCTTCCTAATTTTTTGTCCAAGCACAGCTCCTACCGCATAGTCACTCGCATCACACATTATCTCAAAAGGTTCATCCCAATTTGGTTGTTGGATGATAGGGGCAGATGTGACACGTCTCTTAAGCTCATCATGGGCATCTTTACATGCTTGATCAAACACAAAATCCACTTCTTTGGCTAATAGTTTGCATAAGGGTGCTGTAATCTTTGATAAAGCGTCGATAGAAACCTGCATGGCCAAGAAAAGAACGAACTTCCCTCACGCATGAGGGGTAAGGCAATGATGAAATAACATCTATCTTAGCTTTATCAACCTCTAATCCACGTGAAGACACAACATGCCCAAGAACTATTCCTTGTTCTACCATAAAATAACACTTTTCATAGTTCAAGACAAGGTTAGTTTCAATACACCTTTTCAAGATTAAAGATAAATTTTCTAGACATTTATCAAAAGAATCACCATACACCGTGAAATCATCCATAAAAACCTCGATTATTCTTTCAACATAGTCGGAAAAATACTCATCATGCATCTTTGAAAAGTTGCGGGAGCATTACGGAGACCAAAAGGCATTCTCCTATATGCATATGTACCAAATGGACATGTAAATGTAGTCTTTTCTTGATCCTCAAGATTAATAACAATCTGATTGTATTCACTATATCCATCAAGAAAGCAATAAAAAGACTTACCCGCTAGGCGTTCAAGCATTTGATCCATGAATGGTAATGGGAAATGATCTTTGCGTGTAGAAAGATTGAGCTTTCGTAATCAACACACATTCTTCATCCACTCGAGATGCGAGTAGGAATGAGCTCATCATTTTTGTTTTTCACCAATGTGATTCCGGTCTTTTTGGGCACCACATGGATTGGCGCGACCCATTTACCGTCGGTGATGGGGTAAATGACTCCCGCATCTAACAGGTTTCAAAATTTCAGCTTTCACTACCTCCATCATAGGCGGGTTCAACCTCTTTTACATTTCCCTTGTTGGTTTTGCGTTGTCCTCCAATAGTATATGATGCATACACATTGAGGGACTAATGCCCTTGATGTCGCCTAAAGTCCATCCAATGGCCGTCTTGTGATCACACAACAACTTCACAAGCTTTTCCTCTTGCACACTTGTCAAACCTTTTGCTATGATAACGGGAAGTGTATTGTTGTCGCCAATGAATACATATTTCAAATTATCGGGCAAAGGTTTTAATTCTAACTCTGGGGGCCTGTAAAATAGATGGCAAAAGCTTTTTATGTGAGAGTACTAAATCAATAAAGACATTACCATGGGGAACGGTTTGCAAAGCTTGTAAGGCCAATACTTGATTCGTGCACGTTTTGGAGAACACACACGTGCCTCTCCATCTCTTCTATCTTGGTGAAATCATAGCCATAGCTCAAAGCTATGCTTAATCCGTCTTCACAATCAAAATCACAAACTTGCTACACACACTTATCAATTTGGTCATAGCATGTGATAGAATAAACATTGCTATAAGGATATTTCATTGCATCATAAAAATTGAATTCAATTTTTTCATCTCCTACTTCCATAGACAAGGTATCCTTACCACAATCAATCTTTGTGTTGGCGGTTTTCAAGAATAGTCTCCCAAACAATATAGGAGTGTTGGTTGATGAATCACAAGAATCATGTTCCATATCAAGAATATAAAAATCACATGGAATAACCAAACTATCAATCTTGACTAGGACATCTTCTATCACACCAAGTGGGTAAACAAAACTACGATCCGCAAGTTGTATTACAATGCTAGTTTTATTCAAAGGCTCAAGACTAAGAGAATCATAAACATGTTTGGGCATAACACTAATGGATGCACCTAAATGGCATAAAGCTCTTTTAAAACTAGCATTACCAATAACACATGGGATAGTAAACGCACCTGGATCTTTTTGTTTTAAAGGCGATTCTTTTGAACAACGACAGATACAACTTCACCCATACTTACCGTTTCATGACCTTTCAGTTTGAAAGCTCTCTTGGTAGTACACAACTCCTTCAAGAATTTTGCATATTTGGGAATTTGCTTGATAGCATCAAGCAAAGGAATGTTGAGTTCCACTTTCTTGAAAACCTCTAAAATCTCTTTTTCTTTGTCTTCTTTCTTTGACCTAGAAGAACTCACGGAAAGGGTGGAATTGTTTTAAAACTGGAATTAATTGAGTGAGAAGTTACCTTTGGAGTGTTGGTCTTTGTTTCAGTTTGTGGAGGAGGAGGATGTTCCTTCTTTGTACTCAATTCAGTTTCTATCTCTTCTTTTTCCTCCATCTCAATCTGTTTCGACCTTTGTCTTTCAAGTTCTTTTCCACTTCGCAACATGATCACACTAACATTCTCTTTTGGATTCAATGCTTTGGAGGGCAATTTTCCATTCATTTGTGCTTCCAATTTCCCCACACTTGAAGTTACTTGCCCCATTTGCTTGTCCTTGTAAGGAGCATATGCTACAAACTTTCACCTGCTGCACATTTCCACAAGCCAAAGAACGCACAAGAGAAGTAAGATCATTAACTTTATTTTCAAGGTTAGAAATACTTACCTCATTTACTCGTTTGTTGGAGAAGTCTCCACGAGTGCCAAATTGTTTTGAGTTGGTCGCCATGTTTAAGATCAATTGGTGTGCGGCCTCTTACTGCCTTATCCACCAATGCGCCTCCACTTGCGGCATCAATGATACTACGGTCGAGTAGGCATCAATCCTTCATAGAAATATTGAATGAGCGGTGATCGAGTATTTGATGATGAGGACATTAAATGCGAGTTGCTCAAATCTTTCCCAATATTCAGAGAGTGTCTCTCCATGAGATTGCCGAATCCCACATATTTCTTTCCTTATGTTGGCAACTCGAGATCTTTGGGAAATACTTCTCAAGGAAAATCTTCTTCATAGCATTCCAAGTTCCAATAGATCCTGGGAGAATAGAGAAAAGTCATGTCTTTGCTACCCCCTTCAAAGAGAAAGGGAAAGCTTTCAACTTAACTTGTTCTTCATCAACTCCATTCGGTTTCATGCCAACACAAACCATATGGAACTCCTTGAGATGAGTATGAGGATCTTCTCCGCAAGACCATTAAATGTTGGTAACAAATGTATAAAACCATATTTGAGCTCAAAGTTTACATTATTGTCAATGTTTATGCACAATGGTTGATTTTCCACGTTAGGAGCAAGAAGCTCCTTGAGTGTTTGTTATCGTGCAATAGCCATGGTGTTGAGGCGAGCTTCCTTTCTTAACTTGCATAAAGTGCTTTCTATTTCAAGATCAATCGCACTTGAATTTGATTAGTAGAACGGGTCACGGGCATAAATTGCTAAGAAAACTCAAAAGAAAGTAACCACACAAGAGATTGAAAACAATGCAAATTGTACGAAAATCCTACGGTAGAAAACTAAAAGCGCCTAAAAACACTAGCAAACAACGGAATTTGGCCTCAATAGGGTGGGGCCACTAGTCTGTTCGAACGTCGTTTTCCTTCGAGGAAACAAAATACCGATACCTAATTCTACCAAAAACTCTATTTTGAACGATGCATTTGCCCGCAAGTGAACAAGATGCCGTCGCAAGCAAAAATTTTGTTTCTCTTTTTTTTTGGAATCACAACAAATAAAAATAACAGTACAAGCACAACAATCAACTAAAATTACCTCCCCAAGAACGGCGCCAAAATTTGTTGCGATGTCGCGGTCACACAAATTAATTACCCTAGCTTAAAACACACAAGATAGTATAGAGCAAGCAAGGGGTCGATCCCACGAGGAAGTTTCAAGTCAGATTTTTATGTTGTACGTTATGTAATTGGGGGGATTTGGTTTGTGATTATCTAAACTATGGCAGCAATTAAACTAGCAAACAAAATCAATTAAAACCGAAACTTATCAAGAAAACAAACCTTGGTCGCAAGCACACATCCACCAACGGAAATTAGAACCGATCCTTGAAACAAAAATTGCGGTTTATGTTCGAAATTTTATCTTTTCTTAATGTTGATTAATTAACGGATCCGTCGTATAACTAATCCTAACCAACAAACAATCAAAGTGTCCGCACTAATGATTCAATTTAATGGTAGCTTTAAGAACTAGATAATTTCATCAAGATTAACATACAAGTCAGTCCATGAGCTTGTATCACTTTGTTCAAATGTTCTCCCTAAGTTCAATAATGTAGTTCCGCCATAATTATCAAGCTTAGTTGTTTCACAAGTTCATATATCACAACTCCGGTTTTGATATTAAACTTAGCAATAGATTGTTCACAACAATAACTTAGAGTCCGCTCTAGCAATCATCAACAACAATCATAGGAAATATGCATAGGAAAACAATCATACTCATTCATAACATAAAGCGAAAATAAATGGAAGAATAAATCTCACGGTTCTTGAAGTCCGAAGGTTTGTTGTGTCCTTGCAACCAAGAAAAGAGCTTAGCCTTGCATAACTATTGAACAACTACTTCTAAAGAATGAAAAGAGCATGATTTTTGGGTTTGTAGAGGAGAGAATTTGTGTTTATTCTCTGCTGGCTGCTGCCTCCTTCTGCTCTCCCTCTCTTCTGCTGGCTGGTGCCCCTTCTCTCTTTCTTTTTATATGCTAAGAAACCCTAGTCTCTATTTTACAAAATAGTCCTTCCTTAAGTTGACAGTTTACATTTAAGTACTTCAATAACTATTTTTCCTAAAAAGGAGAAATAGCCTTGCATGAAATCTTCAAACTCGACTTAGAGGAGCTAAATTGCTGATATAAAAACTTGGATGTTGGTTTAGATGCTTCGAATGTAATTTGGACTCGTTTCTTCACGAAACCTGTTTGCTGGCAAAATTCAGTTGTCATCTTTGGAAAATCATATCTCCCTCATATGACATCGTTTTTTGCTGAAGTTTTGAGCATGGATAGGTCTTTGAATTAGAAATCCAATAAAATTTAGTTTGCATCAATTGGACTTCTGTAGCTCCAGATATTAAATTTTGAATGGCAAAAGGTCAACATTGGCAGAATGCGAGATTTGACTTTGAAGGATGTGATTTCCATGATCTTTCTCCTTTTATTTTTCTTGCATTACATTTCCAGAAAGGTATGGATGTTATCTTTTTAGTGCCACTAGAATCACTTCATTTTGATCTCTAGAACTCACGCTCTGCACAAAACATCGACTGAACGTCAAATCTGCCAATTACCTCCAATTTACTCCTTTTTGCATCTTTCATCCAAAAATGCCTTCAAAACATAAAACAAAGAATATCAAGGCATTTTATAAATAAAACATGGACAAAACATTAGGTAGATGTGGGTGAAACTATCGAATAATATGGTTACATCACTATCCATTTGATGTGTCGGTTGTGCTGTCGATTCCACACATCAGCTGTCACTCATATTTAAGTTGTGATTTCAACTTCTCCAGCGATTATGTTTTCACTGACGATTCCTTACGTCAACGATGGCTTATCTATCGATTTCATTTATGAATCGTGGATTAGTATTCGTTGTCGATTCCATCCGTCAGCCGTGACTCAATTTTCAAAGATGATTTCTCGTTCTACAACGACTCAATTTTCGCTTATGATTTCTGCATCAGCATTGGCTTAGTGTTTTTGACAATTCCATGCGTTAGCCAAGAATCTATTTTTGCTATCGATTTGATGCGTAGGTCGTGTTGTCGATTCCACACGTGAGCTGTCACTCAGATTTTAGTTGTGATTTCAAGCTCTCTAGCGATTACGTTTTCGCTGAGGATTACTCATCAGTAGTGACGCCGTTTTCACTGACGATTCCATACGTCAACAATGCCTCTTTTTTCTCTATTGATTTCATTTGTGAATCGTGGATTAGTATTCGTTGTCGATTCCATCCGTCAGCCGTGACTCAATTTTCAAAGATGATTTCTTGTTCTATAGCGACTCGTTTTTTGGCCGACGATTTCGCATCGTAGTGGCATAGTATTTTTGACAATTCCCGCGTTAGCCATGAATCTATTTTTTTATCCATTTCACGCGTCGGTCGTCTTTGTCGATTCCACACGTGAGTCGTCACTCGATTTAAGTTGTGATTTCAAGCTCTCCGACGATTATGTTTTCGCCGACGATTTCGGTCAGTAGTGATGTAGTTTTCATCGATGATTCCTTACGTCAACGATGGCTTTGTTTTATCTATCGATTTCATTTATGAATCGTGGATTAGTATTCGTTGTCGATTCCATCCGTCAGCCGTGACTCAATTTTCAAAGATGATTTCTCATTCTACAGCGACTAAGTTTTCGCTGACAATTTCTGCATCAGCATTAGCTTAGTGTTTTTGACAATTCCATGCGTTAGCCAAGAATCTATTTTTGCTATCAATTTGATGCGTAGGTCGTGCTGTCGATTCCACACGTGAGTGTCACTCAGATTTTAGTTGTGATTTCAAGCTCTCCGAGTGATTATGTTTTATGTTGACGATTTCTCATCGTAGTGACGCCGTTTTTACCGACGATTCCATACGTCAACGATGCCTCTTTTTTCTCTATTGATTTCATTTGTGAATAGTGGATTGGTATTCGTTTTCGATTCCATGCATCAGTCGTGACTCAATTTTCAAAGTTGATTTCTCGTTCTACAACGACTCGGTTTTCACGACGATTTACGGATCAAAGCATTGGCTTGGTGTTTTTGGCAATTCCATTCGTTAGCCAAGAATCTATTTTTGCTATCGATTTGATGCGTAGGTCGCGTTGTCGATTCCACACGTGAGCTGTCACTCAGATTTTAGTTGTGATTTCAAGCTCTCCAGCGATTATGTTTTCGCTGACGATTTCTCTTCGTAGTGACGCCGTTTTCACTCGACGATTCCATACGTCACCGATGCCTCTTTTTTCTCTATTGATTTCATTTGTGAATCGTGGATTAGTATTCGTTGTCGATTCCATCCGTCAGCCGTGACTCAATTTTCAAAGATGATTTCTTGTTCTATAGCGACTCAGTTTTTGCTGACGATTTCTGCATCAGTAGTGGCATAGTATTTTTGACAATTCCCTGCGTTAGCCATGAATCTATTTTTTTTATCGATTTCACGCGTCGGTCGTGCTGTCGATTCCACACGTGAGCTGTCGCTTAGATTTCAGTTGTGATTTCAAGCTCTCCAGCGATTATGTTTTCGCTGACAATTTCTGGTCAGTAGTGATGCAGTTTTCACTGACGATTCCTTACATCAACGATGGCTTTGTTTTATCTATTGATTTCATTTATGAATCGTGGATTAGTATTCATTGTCGATCCATCCGTCAGCCGTGACTCAATTTCAAAGTTGATTTCTCGTTCTACAGTGACTTAGTTATGGCTGACGATTTCTGCAACAGCATTGGCTTAGTGTTTTTGATAATTCCATGCGTTAGCCATGAATCTATTTTTTTATTGATTTCACGCGTTGGTCGTGCTGTCGATTCCACACGTCAGCATTGGCTTAGTGTGACTCAATGGTTAGTAGTGATGAAGTTCTCACTAACGATTCCAATCGTCAACGATGACTCTTTTTTCTCTACTGATGTCATTTGTGAATCGTGGATTAGTATTCGTTGTCGATTCCATCCGGCAGTCGTCACTCAATTTTCAAAGTTTATTTATCGTTCTACAGCGACTCAGTTTTTCGACGATTTCTTGATCAGTATTGACTTAGTGTTTTTGACAATTCCATGCGTTAGCCAAGAATCTATTTTTGATATCAATTTGATGGGTAGGTCATGCTGTCGATTCCAGATGTGAGGTGTCACTTAGATTTCAGTTGTGATTTCAAGCTCTCCAGCGATTATGTTTTCGCTACGATTTATGGTCGATCTTAGTTTTCACTGACGATTCCAAGCGTCAACGATGAATTTGTTTTATCTATTGATTTCATTTGTGAATTATGGATTATTATTCGTTGTCGATTCCATCCGTCAACCGTGACTCAATTTTCAATGATGATTTCTCGTTCTACAGCGACTCAGTTATGGCTGACGATTTCTATATCAGCATTGGCTTAGTGTTTTTGACAATTCCATGCATTTGGCATGAATCTATTTTTGCTATTGATTCACGCGTCGATCGTCTTGTCGATTCCACACGTCATTGTCACTCAGATTTTAGTTGTGATTTCAAGCTCTCCGGCGATTATGTTTTCGCGGACAATTTCGGTCGGTAGAGGAGTGAGCGGTTTTCACCGACGATTCCATACGTCAATGATGACTCTTTTTTCTCTATTGATTTCATTTGTGAATAATGGATTAGTATTCGTTGTCGATTCCATCCGTCAGTCGTGACTCAATTGTAAACCCCCGTAAATAAAAATAAATAATAAAAAAAAACAACACATAGGATCGAAGTAATGACATTTCGATGAGTAATGGATATTCGGTATGAAAGAAATGAATAAATAGTAGGAATGACAATAAATGTGTCATGTGAGAGAGAGAATGATCTCCATAAATAAATTTAAAGATATTGTTGAAGTCAAAAAGAGAGTCATAATTTTTAGTTTAAAACTTGTAACGTTAGCGAAACCAGTGACGAGTTTCAATGGATAAAAGAATAAGAAAAAAAACCAGAAGATATGTTAACCCTGGTCAAAACACGTATTTTGACAAATTAATGATAAATGTGGTAACATTGAATTTATTGAGTATAAATTAAGGGGAAATGTCACGAGGATCTAGAAATACATGAAGAACATAACAAGTTGATAGAGTTGAGTATGAATGCTCCAACCACAGTTTAAGTATTGCATGTGAATGGAAGGAAGTTAAAGTTTCAATAGGATGGAAAATTGTTTGACATACAATGCCTAGTGAAATTACGATTTTAGAAGGCGTAAGGTGTATTCTTCATTGAGTCTATGATGATAGGTAAAATAATACTATAATGTAGGGTAATGATGATGCTAAAATTATTTTTGGTTAAATATCACATGAAGTACCATGTCAAATAGTATTCTACCCAACAATGTTTGAAATAAATAAAGGTTGTGCGAAAAAAAGAAAAGAAAAGAAAGAGATGTTATGTGTAGAGCAGAGGATGATACACCTTATGTGAAGTGATTAATGAGGGTGATAGAGTAAGCTTAGAAGTCAAGTGATGATGGTGGTTTATAATAATTGGTACAAATGAAACTATGAATACTATGGTAGAATGAGAGTGAGGGAGGAGGGGCTTAGATGGATTTATAATTATATAACTCTAAGGAACCAGTGGTGGTTATCATGGTTTGAAATCCTAAGAATGAGAACTAAGGTAAAGGCCCTAAAGAGAGAGATGAGGTGGATTGTTTTGATAAGTTCACGGACAAATGAAGGTTATGTTGTATAGCATAATGATGTGTGAGTAAAGGCTATAATAACATTATGATAGTGTAAGAATGGTGGCTGAATTATGATGATATAATTGTATGTAGAAGGTAGTAGTTTTAATGTTAGGATTATACATAAAGGGTTACTTGTTGTAGACAACATGTAATGGTATGATCTAAGTTAGTTCCTTATGATGTAAAGGTGGAACTGTAAGGGTTGACAACATAAGAACTCGTACTCTAAGATCGTAGTCGGTGGATGCTTATGGATATCCAAACCGGGTACACACAAGAAACATGGGTGAAAGAAAATAGTAAGGATGAGATAAGCATTTAACAAGTTAAATTTGATGTCAAGCTTAAACCGGAATCTAAATTTTGAGGACAAAATTTCTTAAGGAGGGGAGAATGTAAACCCCCGTAAATAAAAATAAATAATAAAAAAAAACAGCACATAGGATCGAAGTAATGACATTTCGATGAGTAATGGATATTCGGTATGAAAGAAATGAATAAATAGTAGGAATGACAATAAATGTGTCATGTGAGAGAGAGAATGATCTCCATAAATAAATTTAAAGATATTGTTGAAGTCGAAAAGAGAGTCATGATTTTTAGTTTAAAACTTGTAATGTTAGCGAAACCAGTGACGAGTTTCAATGGATAAAAGAATAAGAAAAAAAACCAGAAGATATGTAAACCCTGGTCAAAACACGTATTTTGACAAATTAATGATAAATGTGGTAACATTGAATTTATTGAGTATAAATTAAGGGGAAATGTCACGAGGATCTAAGTAAATAAATTAATGCATGAAATTCAGATTTTAGCGTAAAAGACATTGATTGTCTAGTTTTACGGTATCGATGATATATCTCAATCCGACCGTTGGATCGGGCTGAAATTTTATAAGGAATCTCCAGACATATTATTTTATATTAGGTTTAAATTTCGTGTCAATCGGAGGGATTTACGAGGGCACTGAAAATCGGGTAAATTAAAGAAGATGACACAAGGGGCATTAATAAGGGCATTTTTGTAATTTTATCAAAACAAATACTCTCCTCTCCTCTCTTTAAAAACAGAGCATGTCCTCTCCGCAAATGGAAAAACAGGAGGGAGACCATTTGTTTTGTCCCATTTTCTTCATTTTCTCTTCATTTCTTCAAGCTAAATCAAAAGGGAGTGTGCTTAGGAGGATTATATCCAAGAAAACAAATTAAATGACAACTTAGAGAGTTATAGAGCTTGAGAGAAACAAAGAGAAGAAGCTGGAAATTGGAAGAGGAGGACATGATTTTTGTAAATTTTTGCAAGAATTCATTGAAATAAGTTAAAGTAGCAAAGGTAAGCAACATACCCTTTAGTAATTTCGTTTTTCTCTCTTGTTCTTGCATGAGGAGAAGAAAACCTCCAAGTTTAAAACTCTAGGGTTCATGTAAATATTTTGGGGGAGTAATTGTTCATGTGAATTTCAAGATTAATTGCATGGTAATGGCTTGATTTGCTGAAAAATAGAAGGAATAAATTGATTTGAAACTATGGGTTTTGGGATTGCAACATGGCAGAAACTTCGGCAGCCATACTTTTACTTTGCACCTTTGGATTAGATTGATTTTTGGATATGTTATTATACTCAATGTCACCTACATTCTGACCGGAGGGATTGCAAATATCAGACTTTGTTTGAGGGCTGTCACCGGAGGAACATTTCTGGAAAATCACCCTTCAAGACTGCTTTGTTCGTCGGCCGTTATATCATCGTTTCACCGTTGGATTGGTCTGGATTTTGGATATGTTATTCATCCAGATGTTATATAAATTTTGAACGGTTTGGATCGGAAAAGAACACTCCTACCAGAAATTATACTTCCCGAACAGCAGGTCTCTAAATTTCAGGTCAGTCCACTATTGTTTTGATATCGAGAGGTTTAACCGTTGGATGTATGTTAATTTTGGATATGTTATTCTAATGATGATGATGTATAATTCCACTGTTTGGATTTATTGAATTCTAAATTTACAGAATGATGTTTTAAGTTTGGTTTGAGAAATATTGAATGAGAATATGAGGTTTAGCATAAAAAGTATGTTTTGGGACTAAGGATAATGGCAATGGGTTTAATGATGATGGTTGTGTTTGTGTTATGTTTGAGTCATGTTTGATGTGTTGATAAGTGATGATATAGTTAAATTCTATAAAGAATAGTGATTGACTAATACTTTGGTTGTGTTAGAATGGGAAATCATGTTGTAAGTTGAATTATGATACAAGGAATCATTTTGAGTGTGCTTTTGGAAAAAATTGGCATGTGTAGTCATTGATGAAATTTAAGTTAAATTACATTGTTTGGTGATAGATTAAATGTCTTGGGACAAAAGAAAATCGGTGACGAAAAGTCATGCCCTTTGGACATTGAAGATCATCGATGAAAAATTGAATTAAATGGGCGTTTAATGTTAGTGTAAATAAATTCTAATGTAAATGAATTTAAATGACAAGTAAGAAAATAAAATACATTCATGGAAATTGTTTACGGAAGTATTTGATTTTGTGAATTTATGAATATTATGAATAAATCGGGAAGATTCAATAATGATTCAGGATGTTATATTAAAAATGTAGGAGAAGCATTCACTCGACTTCTCGGGAGCTCGTATAGTAGGAGCTTAAGGAGGACCGCAAGAGGGGCACAACAACAACAAGGAAGAGTGAGTTGAGCTTCTCGGTGGTAGGTGTTCTATACCTACACTTTTTACGTAGCGTTAATTTACTAACTTATTAAATTCTTGGTCTTTGCGTCTATGGGTGAAACCACAAAGAGAGAGGATAAAGTGAAATAAACGAGAAATTAAAAATGGATTTGAGTACTTGACTGGGTTAAGAATATGGATTACACTAATAGACTTCGTTGATGATCATTCCTCGAACTTGATTAGCCGGTCCCGAATGCGGAGGCTAATGATGTTAGTAAGGTTTCCTAACATCGGCATAATCATCCCTGAAAACGAGGGATGCTGAACTTGATTAACTATTCGGGTGAGAATAGTTAATGATATTGACCGGTGCTGTCAATATCGGCAATCACACGAAACTTGATTAGCCGGTCCCGAATGCGGAGGCTAATGATGTTAGTAAGGTTTACTAACATCGGCATAATCATCCCCAAAACGAGGGATGCTTGAACTTGATTAACTATTCAGGTGAGAATAGTTAATGATATTGACCTAATCTTGTCAATATCGGCAATCACACGAAACTTGATTAGCCGGTCCCGAATGCGGAGGCTAATGATGTTAGTAAGGTTTACTAACATCGGCATAATCATCCCTGAAAACAAGGGAATGTGAACTTGATTAACTATTCGGGTGAGAATAGTTAATGATATTGACCTAAGTCTTGTCAATATCGGCAATCACACGAAACTTGATTAGCCGGTCCGAATGCGGAGGCTAATGATGTTAGTAAGGTTTACTAACATCGGCATAATCATCCCTGAAAAATTAGGGATACTGAACTTGATTAACTATTCAGGTGAGAATAGTTAATGATATTGACCGGTGCTGTCAATATCGGCAATCACACGAAACTTGATTATCCGGTCCCGAATGCGGAGGCTAATGATATTAGTAAGGTTTACTAACATCGGCATAATCATCCCTGAAAACGAGGGATGCTGAACTTGATTAACTATTCGGGTGAGAATAGTTAATGATATTGACCGGTGCTGTCAATATCGGCAATCACACGAAACTTGATTAGCCGGTCCCGAATGCGGAGGCTAATGATGTTAGTAAGGTTTACTAACATCAGTATAATCATCCCTGAAAACGAGGGATGTTGAACTTGATTAACTATTCGGGTGAGAATAGTTAATGATATTGACCGGTGCTGTCAATATCGGCAATCACACGAAACTTGATTAGCCGGTCCCGAATGCGAAGGCTAATGATGTTAGTAAGGTTTACTAACATCGGCATAATCATCCCTGAAAACGAGGGATGCTGAACTTGATTAACTATTCGGGTGAGAATAGTTAATGATATTGACCTTTGTCAATATCGGCAATCACACGAAACTTGATTAGCCGGTCCCGAATGCTAAGGCTAATGATGTTAGTAAGGTTTACTAACATCGGCATAATCATCCATCAGCATAATCATCCCTAAAAATGAGGGATACTGAATTTGATTAACTATTTGGGTGAGAATAGTTAATGATATCGACCGGTGTTGTCGATATCGGCAATCACATGAAACCTGACTAGCTATTCCTGAAGTGAAAGCTAATGGTGTCAAGAATCTTGACATCAATATTTCCGGAAATATTCCTAGATATTATGGAAAGAAAAATCTGATTGGCTATTTCATGTTAGAAATAGTCGACAACATCAATCAGTGGTATTAATTTTGATGTTTACAATGAACTTGATTAGCCGATTCTGATATGGGAGACTAATAACATTAATGAAAATTTATTAGTGTCAGCATTCCCTTCCAAGTTTTAGGGGAGAGGTATTATAATGATATTTCGATAGGGAATAATTAAAAATATTAATGAAATGGGGATTGACATCTTGATAGGATTATTCATTCGGCCTTGAAGAGGCGGATATTGATTGGAAATTATGGAATAAGATGGGCGGAGGAACTAGTTACCCGGTAATGGGCTAGTGGCATTAGTTTTGTTTTCTAATGACCGGAATATACAACTTGAGTTAAACTTACTTGTGTGGTGTTAATATTGTCAGGATGACTGACTTGTCAGATTATAAATGGAATGTTGGACGATACCTAATTGTTAAACAAAAATGGTAATTTATGTTTATGTTATGGATTATTGAAGAAAAAAAGAGAAACCGATGAAGATCTAATTCTTGTGAAGGATGGAGGCAAATATCGTATCGCTTGGGATGTGAGAATAGAAGTTCATTAACCATGGTAGGTGTTATACACTTAAGGAATGCAATGCTATATATATATATATATATATATATATATATATATATATATATATATATATATATGATGTATTTTGAATTAATTAATGAATTATAATTGATATAATTTGAGAATCATGTCCCGCGCACATGGAGGATGTCAAAGAAATTATGACTAATAATGTAAATATGTTGTAGTAAGGTTTCGTGTTGTTGCCTGGCATGATAAGAATTTGGTGATAATTATACTAGTGTAATAAAATGCCAATAATAGTGATAGATAATGAAATTTGGCCTTAATTATAGTGGTCAAATGAGATTAGGTTGATGAATTAAATAGAATGATGTATGTATGGTATTCATATTATTTGAAGATGGATCAGATGTGAATATTGTGAAAATGATGGCAGGTTCCATGATAATGAGAGATTTTACTGAAAATCTAAAGAAACATTGGAATGTGTCGAAATAGGCACAAGAAATTTGTAAGTTGAATATATTTATAAACTAAAATTGGACCGAAATCATGACGAGTTTGACAACTTATATGGAAAAGCCATAATGGGTATAATAGATGTTGGGATTGAAATTGATATAAAGAGATAGAGTAAGAGGGAGAGAAATCACATGGTAGATATTATAATGGATTAAATGCGCTCGTGAGGTGAAACAAGACACAAAATGAAAATGTTGAATGATTCTAGGAAGGATGAATAGAGACGTAATAATGGAAGGATAAATGAGAATTTCAAGGAACTATGATTGTATATCGTTGAATATATGTTTAATTACTTGTGCATGTATTGTGTGATTTTCCTTTTATGCTATATTTATTATATACATTATGAAATTACAGGTCCTTCGATTCACGCCGAGAGTAGCGTTTTAGGTCCTCTAGTCTCCTTTTGTATGATTGAATAAGAAGATGAACATTAATGTATTTTGTCTTTAAGGAACTAAATGACTTAATATGTAATAGTACTCCTTTTACATTAAGTGTCGGACATAAAAATGTATTATTATGTATTTGTAATCTTAGTTTGTTTACTTGCAATTGTTATGAATTATGTGTGTTAATGGGAAAGAAATGAGCATGCGAAATGTGAGGCATGTACCATGAATGATGTCTTGTTAAGGTTCTACATGATTATGATATGATTGAGAAATGAGTATAACTATACAGGATGATTGTCGATAACTTGGGACCTCCGGTATAAAGGAAACTCTCGCCGAAATTTCGGTGGAAATTTTGGCAACTCTCGGATAAGTTCGGTGGATGAAAAAAAAATACCCATTTTTTTAAAAGTTAAGGCTCAAAGTTCTTTTATGAATGTACTAAATTACAGGGTGTTACACAATTTTCAAAGTTGATTTCTCGTTCTACAGCGATTCCGTTTTCGCTGACGATTTCTGCATCAGCATTGGCTTAGTGTTTTTGACAATTCCATGTGTTAGCCATGAATCTATTTTTGCTATTGATTTCACGCGTAGGTCGTGCTGTCTATTCCACACGTCAGCTGTCACTCAGATTTCAGTTGTGATTTCAGGCTCTCCAGCGATTATGTTTTCTCTGACGATTTCTGGTCAGTAGTGACGCCGTTTTCACTAACGATTCCATGTGTCAACGACGACTCATTTTTCTCTATTGATTTCATTTGTGAATTGTGGATTAGTATTCGTTGTCGATTACATCCGTCAGTCGTGACTCAATTTTCAAAGATGATTTCTCGTTCTACAGCGACTCAGTTTTCGCTGACGATTTCTGCATGAGCATTGGCTTAGTGTTTTTGACAATTCCATGTGTTAGCCATGAAATTATTTTTGCTATTGATTTGATGCGTAGGTCGTGCTATCGATTCCACACGTGATGTCACACATATTTCAGTTGTGATTTCAAGCTCTCCAGCGATTATGTTTTCGCTGATGATTTCAGGTTAGTAGTGATGCCGTTTTCACTGACGATTCCAAACATCAACGATGACTGTTTTTTCTCTATTGATTTCATTTTTGAATCGTGGATTAGTATCCGTTGTCGATTCCAACCGTCAGCCGTGACTCAATTTTCAAAGTTGATTTCTCCTTCTATAGTGACTGAGTTATGGCTGACGATTTCTAGATTAGTATTGGCATAGTGTTTTTGACAATTCCATGCGTTAGCCATGAATCTATTTTTGCTATTAATTTCACGCGTAGGTCGTGCTGTCGATTCCACATGTCATCTGTCACTCATATTTTAATTGTGATTTCAAGCTCTCCAGCGATTATGTCTTCGCTGACGATTTCTGGTCAGTAGTGACACAGTTTTCACTGACGATTCCATACGTGAACGATGACTCTTTTTTCTCTATTAATTTCATTTGGGAATCGTGGATTAGTATTCATTGTCGATTCCATCCGTCAGTTGTGACTCAATTTTCAAAGATGATTTCTCATTCTGCAGCGACTCAGTTTTCGCTGACGATTTCTGCATCAGCATTGGCTTAGTGTTTTTGACAATTCCATGTGTTAGCCATGAATCTATTTTTGCTATCGATTTCACGCGTAGGTCGTGCTTTTGATTCCACATGTCAACTGTCATTCAGATTTCAGTTGTGATTTCAAGCTGTCCGGTGTTATGTTTTCTTGATGATTTCGGTCAATAGTGACGCAGTTTTCAGTGACAATTCCATGCATCAACGATGACTCTTTTATCTCTATTGATTTCATTTGTGAATCGTGCAATAGTATTCCTTGTCGATTCAATTTTCAGTCGTGACTCAATTTTCAAAGATGATTTCTCGTTCTACAGCGACTCAGTTTTCGCTGATGATTTCTGAATCAGCATTGGCTTAGTGTTTTTGACAATTACATGCGTTAGCCATGAAACTATTTTTGCTATTGATTTGATGCGTAGGTCGTCTTTGTCGATTCCACACGTGAGGTGTCACTCATATTTCAGTTGTGATTTCAAGCTCTCCAAACGATTATGTTTTCGCTGATGATTTCAGATTAGTAGTGATGCCGTTTTTACTAACGATTCCAATCATCAACGATGACTCTTTTTTCTCTATTGATTTCATTTGTGAATCGTGGATTAGTATTCGTTGTCGATTCCATTCGTCAGCCGTGACTCTATTGACAAAGATGATTTCCCGTTCTACAACGACTCAGTTTTCGCTGACGATTTCTGGATCAGTATTGGCATAGTGTTTTTGACAATTCCATGCGTTAGCCATGAATCTATTTTTTTATCGATTTCATGCGTCGGTCGTCTTTGTCGATTCCACACGTGAGCTGTCACTTAGATTTAAGTTGTCATTTCAAGCTCTCCAGCGGTTATGTTTTCGCTGACGATTTATGGTCGGTAGAGTGACGCGGTTTTCATCGACGATTCCAAGCGTCAACGATGACTCTTTTTTTTTCTATTGATTTCATTTGTGAATCATGGATTAGTATTCGTTGTCGATTCCATCCGTCAGCTGTGACTCAATTTTCAAAGTTGATTTCTTGTTCTACAGCGACTCAGTTATGGGTGACGATTTCTGGATCAACATTGGCTTAATGTTTTTGACAATTCCATGTGTTAGCTATGAATCTATTTTTGCTATCGATTTGATGCGTAGGTCGTCTTTGTCGCTTCCAAACGTAAGGTGTCACTCAGATTTCAATTGTGATTTCAAGCTCTCCAGCGATTAAGTTTTCGCTGACGATTTCACGTGAGTAGTGACGCCGTTTTCGCCGACGATTCCATACGTGAACGATGATTCTTTTTTCTCTATTGATTTCATTTGGGAATCGTGGATTAGTATTCGTTGTCGATTCCATCCGTCGCCCGTGATTCAATTTTCAAAGTTGATTTCTCGTTCAACAGCGACTCAGTTATGGGTGATGATTTTTGGATCAGCATTGGCTTAGTGTTTTTTCCAATTCCATGTGTTAGCCATAAATCTATTTTTGCTATTGATTTCACGCGTAGGTCGTGCTGTCGATTCCACATGTCAGCTGTCACTCAGATTTTAGTTGTGATTTCAAGCTCTCTAGTGATTATTGGAGATTTCTGGTCAGTAGTGACGCAGTTTTCACTGATGATTCCATGCATCATTGATGACTCTTTTTTTTCTATTGATTTCATTTGTGAATCGTGGATTAGTATTTGTTGTCGATTCCATCCGTCGCCCGTGACTCAATTTTCAAAGTTGATTTCTCGTTCTACGATGGATCGATTTAGTGGTGATGATTTCCCGGATCGGCTTGGCATAGTGTTTTTGACAATTCCATGCGTTAGCCATGAATCTATTTTTGCTATGAATTTCATGCATATGTCGTGCCGTCGATTCCACACGTCAGCTGTCACTCATATTTCAGTTGTGATTTCAAGCTCTCCAGCAATTATGTTTTCGCTGACGATTTATGCTCAGTAGTGACGCTGTTTTCACTGACGATTCCATGCGTCAACGATGGCTCTGTTTTATCTATTGAATTCATTTGTGAATCCTGAATTAGTTTTCGTTGTCAATTCAATCCGTCAGCCGAGACTCAATTTTCAAAGATGATTTCTCGTTCTACAGGGACTCAGTTTTCATTGACGATTTTTGGATCAGCATTGGCATTGCGAATTTGACAATTCCATGCGTTAGCCATGAATCTATTTTTTCTATCGATTTGATGCGTAGGTCATGCTGTCGATTCCACACGTGAGCTGTCACTCGATTTCAGTTGTGATTTCAAGCTCTCCGGCGGTTATGTTTTCGCTGACGATTTATGGTCAGGAGTGACGCAGTTTTCACTGATGATTCCATGCGTCAACGATGACTCTTTTTTCTCTATTGATTTCATTTGTGAATCATGGATTAGTATTTGTTGTCAATTTCATCCGTCAGCCGTGAGTCAATTTTCAAAGTTGATTTTTCGTTCTACAGTGACTGAGTTATGGGTGACGATTTCTTGATCGCATATTGGCATAGTGTTTTTGACAATTCCATACGTTAGCCATGAATCTATTTTTGCTCTCGATTTCACGTGTAGGTCGTCTTTGTCGATTCAACACGTCAACTGTCACTCAGATTTCAGTTGTGATTTCAAGCTCTCCAGCGATTATGTTTTCGCTGACGATTTCTGGTCAGTAGTGACGCAGTTTTCACTGACGATTCCATGCGTCAACGATGGCTCTTTTTAATCTATTGAATTCATTTGTGAAATCCTGAATTAGTTTTTGGTGTCCATTCAATCCGTCAGCCGAGACTCAATTTTCAAAGATGATTTCCTGTTCTACAGGGACTCAGTTTTCATTGACGATTTCTATATTAGCATTGGCATAGTGTACTTGACAATTCCATGCGTTAGCCATGAAACTATTTTTTTTATCGATTTCACGTGTGACCTGTCACTCAGATTTCAGTTGTGATTTCAAGCTCTCCAGCGGTTATGTTTTTGCTGACGATTTATGGTCAGGAGTGACGTTGTTTTCTCTGACGATTCCATGCGTCAACGATGACTCTTTTTTCTCTATTGATTTCGTTTGTGAATCATGAATTAGTATTTGTTGTCCATTCCATCTGTCAGTCGTGAATCAATTTTCAAAGTTGATTTCTCGTTCTACAGTGACGGAGTTATGGTGACGATTTACGGATCAAGTATTGGCATAGTGTTTTTGACAATTGCATGCAAGAGCCATGAATCTATTTTTGCTATCGATTTCACGCGTAGGTCGTGCTATCGATTCCACACGTCACCGGCACTCAGATTTCAGTTGTGATTTCAAGCCGTGCGGCGATTATGTTTTCGCCGACGATTTATGGTTAGTAGTAACGCAGTTTTCACTCACGATTCCAAGCGTCCACAATGACTCTTTTTTCTCTATTAATTTTATTTGTTAATCGTGGATTAGTATCCGTTGTTGATTCCATCTGTCAACCGTGACTCATTTTTCAAAGTTGATTTCTCGTCTCTACGGCGACTGCTTTTTTGACGACGATTTCTGGATAAGCATTGGCTTAGTGTTTTTGACAATTCCATGAGTTAGCCATGAATCTATTTTTGTTATCGATTTCACGTGGAGGTCGTGCTGTTGATTCAACACGTCAGCTGTCACTCAGATTTCTGTTGTGATTTCAAACTCTCCAGCGATTATGTTTTCGCTGACGATTTCTGGTCAGATGTGACGCAGTTTTCACTGACGATTCCATGCGTCAATGATGGCTCTGTTTTATCTATTGAATTCATTCGTGAATCCTGAATTAGTTTTCGTTGTCAATTCAATCCGTCAGCCGAGACTCAATTTTCAAAGATGATTTCTCGTTCTACAGGGACTCAGTTTTCGCTGACGATTTCTGAATCAGCATTGGCATAGTGATTTTGACAATTCCTTGTGTTAGCCATGAATCTATTTTTGCTATCGATTTCACGCGTAGGTCGTGCTTTTGATTCCACATGTCAACTGTCATTCAGATTTCAGTTGTGATTTCAAGCTGTCCGGTGTTATGTTTTCGCTGATGATTTCTGGTCAATAGTGACGCAGTTTTCAGTGACAATTCCATGCATCAACGATGACTCTTTTATCTCTATTGATTTCATTTGTGAATCGTGCAATAGTATTCCTTGTCGATTCAATTTTCGCCGTGACTCAATTTTCAAAGATGATTTCTCGTTCTACAACGACTCAGCCAACTGATGATTTCTGAATCAGCATTGGCTTAGTGTTTTTGACAATTACATGCGTTAGCCATGAAACTATTTTTGCTATTGATTTGATGCGTAGGTCGTGCTGTCGATTCCACACGTGAGGTGTCACTCATATTTCAGTTGTGATTTCAAGCTCTCCAGCGATTATGTTTTCGCTGATGATTTCAGATTAGTAGTGATGCAGTTTTCACTGACGTTCCACCGTCAACAATGACTCTTTTTTCTCTATTGATTTCATTTGTAAATCGTGGATTAGTATTCGTTGTCGATTCCATCCGTCAGCCGTGACTCAATTTTCAAAGATGATTTCTCGTTCTACAATGACTCGGTTTCTTGACGATTTCTACATCAAGCATTGGCTTAGTGTTTTTGACAATTCCATGCGTTAGCCATGAATCTATTTTTGCTATCGATTTCACGCGTAGGTCGTCTGTTGATTCCACATGTCACTGTCATTCAGATTTCAGTTGTGATTTCAAGCTCTCCGGTGTTATGTTTTCGCGACGATTTTCGGGTCAAGAGTGACGCAGCTTTTCAATGACAATTCCATACATCAACGATGACTCTTTTATCTCTATTGATTTCATTTGTGAATCGTGCAATAGTATTCCTTGTCGATTCAATCGTCACTGTGACTCATTTTTCAAAGATGATTTCTCGTTCATCTGCGACTCGAGTTTTCTTGACGATTTCTACATCAGCATTGGCTTAGTGTTTTTGACAATTCCATGCGTTAGCCATGAATCTATTTTTGCTATCGATTTCACGCGTAGGTCGTGCTGTTGATTCCACATGTCAGCTGTCATTCAGATTTCAGTTGTGATTTCAAGCTCTCCGGTGTTATGTTTTCGCTGACGATTTCTGGTCAGTAGTGACGCAGTTTTCAATGACAATTCCATACATCAACGATGACTCTTTTATCTCTATTGATTTCATTTGTGAATCGTGCAATAGTATTCCTTGTCGATTCAATCTGTCAGCTGTGACTCATTTTTCAAAGATGATTTCTCGTTCTACTGCGACTCAGTTTTCGCTGACGATTTCTGAATCAGCAATGGCTTAGTGTTTTTGACAATTACATGCGTTAGCCATGAAACTATTTTTGCTATTGATTTGACGCGTAGGTTGTGCTATCGATTCCACACGTGAGCTGTCACTCATATTTCAGTTGTGATTTCAAGCTCTCCAGCGATTATGTTTTCGCTGATGATTTCAGATTAGTAGTGATGTCGTTTTTACTAACGATTCCAAACATCAACGACAACTCTTTCTTCTCTATTGATTTCATTTGTGAATCGTGGATTATTATTCATTGTCGATTCCGGCCGTTAGCCATGACTCAATTTTCAAATATGATTTCTAGTTCTACAGCGACTCAGTTTTCACTGACGATTTCTCGATCAGTATTGGCATAGTGTTTTTGACAATTCCATGCCTTAGCCATGAATCTATTTTTGCTATCAATTTGAAGTGTAGCTCGTGCTGTCGATTCCACACGTGAGCTGTCACTCAGATTTTAGTTGTGATTTCAAGCTCTCCAGCGATTATGTTTTCGCTGATGATTTCTGGTCAGTAGTGACGCAGTTTTCACTGAGGATTCCATACATGAATGATGACTCTTTTTTCTCTATTGATTTCATTTGGGAATCGTGGATTAATATTCGTTGTCAATTCCATCCGTCAGCCGTGACTCAATTTTCAAAGATGATTTCTCGTTCTACTAACGACTCGGTTTTTCGACGATTGACCGTGATCAGCATTGGCTTAGTGTTTTTGACAATTCCAAGTGTTAGCCATGAATCTATTTTTTCTATCGATTTCACGCGTAGGTCATGTTGTCGATTCCACATGTCAGCTGTCATTCAGATTTCAGTTGTGATTTCAAGCTCTCCAGTGATTATGTTTTCGCTGACGATTTCTGGTCAGTGGAGACGCAGTCTTCACTGACAATTCCATGCATCAACGATGTCTCTTTTTTCTCTATTGATTTGATTTGTGAATCGTGCAATAGTATTCATTGTCGATTCAATCTGTCAGCCGTGACTCAGTTTTGGCTGACGGTTTCTGGATCAGCATTGGCATAGTGTTTTTGACAATTCCATGCGTTAGCCATGATTATATTTTTGCTATGAATTTCATGCATATGTCGTGTCGTCGATTCCACACGTTAGCTGTCACTCAGATTTCAATTGTGATTTCAAGCTCTCCAGCGATTATGTTTTATTCGACGATTTCTGGTCGTAAGAGTGACGCAGTTTTCATTTGACGATTCCATGCGTCAACGATGGCTATGTTTTATCTATTGAATTCATTTGTGAATCGTGAATTAGTTTTCGGTGTGATTCATTCCATTAGCCGAGACTTAATTTTCAAAGATGATTTCTCGTTCTACAGTGACTCAGTTTTCATTGATGATTTCTGGATCACCATCGGCATAGTGAATTTGACAATTCCATGCTTTAGCCATGAATCTATTTTTTCTATCAATTTGATGCGTAGGTCGGGTCTTGTCGATTCCACACGTGAGTGTCACTCGATTTCAGTTGTGATTTCAAGCTCTCCAGCGGTTATGTTTTCCCTGACGATTTATGGTCAGGAGTGACGCAGTTTTCACTGATGATTCCATGCGTCAAGGATGTCTCTTTTTTCTCTATTGATTTTATTTGTGAATCATGGATTAGTATTTGTTATCGATTCCATCCGTCAGCGGTGACTCAATTTTCAAAGTTGATTTCTCGTTCTACACTGACTGAGTTAGTGGTGACGATATCTGGATTAGTATTGGCATAATGTTTTTGACAATTCCATGCGTTAGCCCTGAATCTATTTTTGCTATCGATTTCACGCTTAGGTCGTGCTGTCGATTCAACACGTCAACTGTCACTCAGATTTCAGTTGTGATTTCAAGCTCTCCAAGCGATTATGTTTTCGCCGATGATTTCGCTCGTAGTGACATAGTTTTCACTGACGATTCCATGCGTCAACGATGGCTTTGTTTTATCTATTGAATTCATTTGTGAATCCTAAATTAGTTTTCGTTGTCAATTCAATCCGTCAGTCGAGACTCAATTTTCAAAGATGATTTCTCGTTCTACAGTGACTAAGTTATGGCTGACGATTTCTAGATCAGTATTGGCATAGTGTTTTGGACAATTCCATGCGTTAGCCATGAATTTATTTTTGCTATTGATTTCATGCGTAGGTCGTGGTGTCGATTCGACATGTCAGCTGTCACTCAGATTTTAGTTGTGATTTCAAGCTCTCCAGCGATTATGTTTTAGCTGACGATTTCTGGTCAGTAGTGACGCAGTTTTCACTTACGATTCCATACGTGAACGATGACTCTTTTTTCTCTATTGATTTCATTTGGGAATCGTGGATTAGTATTTGTTGTCGATTTCATCTGTCAGTTGTGACTCAATTTTCAAAGTTGATTTATCATTCGACAGTGACTGAGTGAGGGCTGACGATTTCTGGATCTGTATTGGCATAGTGTTTTTGTCAATTCCATGCGTTAGCCATGAATCTATTTTTGCTATTGATTTCACGCGCAGGTCGTGCTTTCGATTCCACAAGTCAGCTGTCATTCACTTTTCAGTTGTGATTTGAAGCTCTCCAACGATTATGTTTTCGCTGATGATTTCTCGTCAGTAGTGACGTAGTTTTCACTAATGATTCCATGCATCAACGATGACTCTTTTTTCTCTATTGATTTCATTTGTGAATCGTGCAATAGTATTCGTTGTCGATTCAATCTGTCAGCTTTGACTCAGTTTTTGCTGACAATTTCTGGATCAGCATTACCATAGTGTTTTTAACAATTCCATGCGTTAACCATGAATCTATTTTTGCAATCGATTTCACGCGTAGGTCGTGCTGTCGATTCAACACATCAACTGTCACTCAGATTTCAGTTGTGATTTCAAGCTCTCCAGCGATTATGTTTTCGTTGATGATTTTTTGTCAGTAGTGACGCAGTTTTCACTGACGATTCCATACATGAACGATGACTCTTTTTTCTCTATTGATTTCATTTGGGAATCGTGGATTAGTATTCATTGTCGATTCCATCCGTCAGCCGTGACTCAATTTTCGAAGTTGATTTCTCATTCTACAGCGACTCAGTTTGCATTGACGATTTCTGCATCTGGATTGGCTTAGTGTTTTTGACAATTCCATGCGTTAGCCATGAATCTATTTTTTCTATCGATTTCACGCGTAGGTCATGTTGTCGATTCCACATGTCAGCTGTCACTCAGATTTCAGTTGTGATTTCAAGCTCTCCAGCGATTATGTTTTCGCTGACGATTTCTGGTCAATGGAGACGCAGTTTTCACTGACAATTCCATGCATCAACGATGACTCCTTTTTCTCTATTGATTCATTTGTGAATCGTGCAATAGTATTCGTTGTCGATTCAATCTATCAGTCGTGACTCAGTTTTTGCTGACGATTTCTGGATCAGCATTGGCATAGTGTTTTTGACAATTCCATGCGTTAGCCATGATTATATTTTTGCTATGAATTTCATGCATATGTCGTGTCATCGATTCCACACGTTAGCTGTCATTCAGATTTCAAGCTCTCCAGCGATTATGTTTTCGCTGACGATTTCTGGTCAGTAGTGATGCAGTTTTCATTTGACGATTCCATGCGTCAATGATGGCTCTGTTTTATCTATTGAATTCATTTGTGAATCGTGAATTAGTTTTCGGTGTCAATTCATTCCGTCAGCCGAGAACTAATTTTCAAAGATGATTTCTCGTTCTACAGTGACTCAGTTTTCTTTGATGATTTCTGGATTAGCATCGGCATAGTGAATTTGACAATTCGATGCCTTAGCGATGAATCTATTTTTGCTATCAATTTTATGCGTAGGTCGTCGTTGTCGATTCCACACGTAAGGTGTCACTCAGATTTCAGTTGTGATTTCAAGCTCTCCAACGGTTATGTTTTTGCTTGACGATTTATGGTCAAGAGTGATGCGAGTTTTCACTAATGATTCCATGCGTCAACGATGACTCTTTTTTTCTCTATTCATTTCATATGTGAATCATGGATTAGTATTTGTTGTCGATTCCATCCGTCAGCCGTGACTCAATTTTCAAAGTTGATTACTCGTTCTACAGTGACTGAGTTATGGGTGACGATTTCTGGATAAGTATTGGCATAATGTTTCTGACAATTCCATGCGTTAGCCATGAATCTATTTTTGCTATCGATTTTATGCGTAGGTCGTGCTGTCGATTCCACACGTAAGGTGTCACTCAGATTTCATTTGTGATTTCAAGCTCTCCAGCGGTTATGTTTTTGCTGACGATTTATGGTCAAGAGTGATGCAGTTTTCACTAATGATTCCATGCGTCAACGATGACTCTTTTTTCTCTATTCATTTCATATGTGAATCATGGATTAGTATTTGTTGTCGATTCCATCCGTCAGCCGTGACTCAATTTTCAAAGTTGATTACTCGTTCTACAGTGACTGAGTTATGGGTGACGATTTCTGGATAAGTATTGGCATAATGTTTCTGACAATTCCATGCGTTAGCCATGAATCTATTTTTGCTATCGATTTCACGCTTAGGTCGTGCTGTCGATTCAACACGTCAACTGTCACTCAGATTTCAGTTGTGATTTCAAGCTCTCCATCGATTATGTTTTCACTGAGGATTTCTGGTCAGTAGTGACGCAGTTTTCACTGACGATTCGAAGCGTCAACGATGACTCTTTTTTCTCTATTGATTTCATTTGTAAATCGTGGATTAGTATTCGTTGTCGATTCCATCCTTCAGCCGTGACTCAATTTTCAAAGATGATTTCTCGTTCTACAGCGATTCAGTTTTCCCTGACGATTTCTGGATCAGCATTAGCATAGTGTTTTTCACAATTCCATGCGTGAGCCATGAATATATTTTTGTTATCGATTTCATGCGTATGTCGTGCTGTCGATTCAACACGTCAATTGTCACTCAGATTTTAGTTGTGATTTCAAGCTCTCCAGCGATTATGTTTTCGCTGACGATTTCTGGTCAGTAGTGACGCAGTTTTCACTGACGATTCGAAGCGTCAACAATGACTCTTTTTTCTCTATTGATTTCATTTATCAATCATGGATTAGTATTTGTTGTCGATTCCATCCGTCAGCCGTGACTCAATTTTCAAAAATGATTTCTCGTTCTACAGTGACTCAGTTATGGCGGACGATTTTTGGATCAGTATTGGCATAGTATTTTTGACAATTCCATGCGTTAGCCATGCATCTATTTTTGCTATCCATTTCATGCGTAGGTCATGCTGTCGATTCCACACGTCAGCTATCACTCAGATTTCAGCTGTGATTTCAAGCTCTCCAGCGATTATGTTTACGCTAACGATTTCTGGTCAGTAGTGACGCAGTTTTCACTGAGAATTCCATGCTTGAACGATGACTCTGTTTTCCCTATTGATTTCATTTGTGAGTCGTGGATTAGTATTCGTTGTCGATTCCATCCGTCAACCGTGACTCAATTTTCAAAGTTCATTTCTCGTTATAAAGTGACTCAGTTATGGCGGACGATTTCTGGATCAGTATTGGCATAGTATTTTTGACAATTCCATGCGTTAGCCATGCATCTATTTTTGCTATCGATTTCATGCGTAGGTCGTGTTGTCAATTCCACACGTCAGCTGTCACTCAGATTTCAGTTGTGATATCAAGCTCTCCAGCGATTATGTTTTCGCTGATGATTTCTGGTCAATGGTGACGCAGTTTTCACTAACGATTCCATGCGTCAACGATGGCTCTGTTTTATCTATTAATTTCATTTTTGAATCGTGCATTAGTATTCGTTGTCGATTCAACCTGTCAGCCGTGATTCAATTTTCAAAGATGATTTCTCGTTCTACAGCGAAAACATAATCGCTGGAGATCTTGAAATCACAACTGAAATCTGAGTGACACCTCACGTGTGGAATCGACAGCACGACCTACGCATAAAATCGATAGCAAAAATAGATTCATGGCTAACGCATGGAATTGTCAAAAACACTAACCCAATGCTGATCCAGAAATCGTCAGCGAAAACTGAGTCCCTGAAGAACAAGAAATCATCTTTGAAAATTAAGTCATAGGTGACGGATAGAATCAACAACGAATACTAATCCACGATTCACAAATGAAATCAATAGAGAAAAAAGAGTCATCGTTGACGCATGGAATCGTCAGTGAAAACTGCGTCACTACTAACCATAAATGGTTAGCAAAAACATAATTCGGAGAGCTTGGAATCACAACTGAAATCTGAGTGGCAGCTCAGGTGTGGAATCCACAACACGACTTTATGAATCAAATCAATAGCAAAAATTGATTAATGGCTAACGCACGGAAATGTAAAAAACACTATGCCAATGCTGATCTAGAAATCGTCAGCGAAAATTGAGTCACTGTAGAACGAGAAATCATCTTTGAAAATTGAGTTACGGCTGACAGATTGAATCAAAAAAGAATACTGATGCACGTTTCAAAAATGAAGTCAATAGAGAAAACACAGTCATCGTTCATGCATAGGATCGTCAGTGAAAACTGCATCACTATCGACGTAAATCGTCAACGAAAACATAATCGCTGGAGATCTTGAAATCACAACGAAATCGAGTGACACCTCACATGTGGAATCGACAGCACGACATACGCATAAAATCGATAGCAAAAATAGATTCATGGCTAACGCATGGAATTGTCAAAAACACTATGCCAATGCTAATCCAAAAATCATCAGCGAAAACTGAGTCACTGTAGAATGAGAAATCATCTTTGAAAATTGAGTCACGGCTGACAGATTGAATCGACAAAGAGGACTAATTCACGATTCAAAAATGAAATCAATAGAGAAAACAAAGTCAGCATTGACGCATGGAATCGTGAATGAGAACTGCGTCACTACTGACCAGAAATCGTCAGCGAAAACATAATGGCGGAAGAGCTTGAAATCACAACTGAAATTTGAGTGCCAGCTCTCGTGTGGAATCCACAGCACGACTTTACGCATCAAATCAATGACAAAAATTGATTAATGGCTAACGCATGGAAATGTCAAAAACACTATAACAATGCTAATCCAGAAATCGTCAACGGAAATTTAGTCACTGTAGAACAAGAAATCATCTTTGAAAATTGAGTCACGGCTGACAGATTGAATCGACGAAGAATACTAATTCACGATTCAAAAATGAAATCAATAGAGAAAACAAAGTCATCGTTGACTCATGGAATCGTCAATGAAAACTGCGTCACTACTAACCAGAAATCGTTAGCAAAAACATAATGGCGGGAGAGCTTGAAATCACAACTGAAATCTGAGTGATAGCTCATGTGTGGAATCGACAGCAAGACCTACACATCAAATCGATAGCAAAAATAGATTTATGGCTAACGTATGGAATTGCCAAAAACACTAAGCCAATGTTGATCCATAAATCGTCACCGAAAACTGAGTCCCTGAAGAACGAGAAATCATTTTTGAAAATTGAGTCATGATTGACGGATGGAATCGACAACAAATACTAATCCACGATTCACAAATGAAATCAATAGAGAAAAAGGAGTCATTGTTGACGCATGGAATCGTCAGTGAAAACTGCGTCACTACTGACCAGAAATCGTCAGCGAAAACATAATGGCTGGAGATCCTGAAATCACAACTGAAATCGCAGTAACACCTCACATGTGGAATCAACAGCACGACATACGCATAAAATCGATAGAAAAAATAGATTCATGGCTAATGCATGGAAATGTCAAAAACACTATGCCAATGCTGATCCAAAAATCATCAGCGAAACCTGAGTAACTGTAGAACGAGAAATCATCTTTGAAAATTGAGTCACAGCGACGGATGGAATCGACAACGAATACTAATCCACGATTCACAAATGAAATGAATAGAGAAAACAGAGTCATCGTTCAAGCATGGAATCGTCAGTGAAAACTACGTCACTACTGAGCAGAAATCGTCAGCGAAAAGATAATTGCTGGAGATCTTGAAATCACAACTGCAATCTGAGTGACACCTCATGTGTGGAATCGACAGCACGACATACGCATAAAATCGATAGCAAAAATAGATTCATGGCTAACGCATGGAATTGTCAAAAACACTATGCCAATGCTGATCCACAAATCGTCAACGGAAATTGAGTCACTGTAGAACAAGAAATCATCTTTGAAAATTGAGTCATGGCTGACAGATTGAATCAACGAAGAATAATAATTCACGATTCAAAAATGAAATCAATAGAGAAAACAAAATCATCGTTGACTCATGGAATCGTCAATGAAAACTGCGTCACTACTAACCAGAAATCGTTAGCGAAAACATAATGGCGGGAGAGCTTGAAATCACAACTGAAATCTGAGTGACAACTCATGTGTGGAATCAACAGCAAGACCTACGCATCAAATCGATAACAAAAACAGATTCATGGCTAACGTATGGAATTGTGAAAAACACTAAACCAATGTTGATCTAGAAATCATTAGCGAAAACTGAGTCGTTGAAGAACGAGAAATCAATTTTGAAATTTGAGTCACGGCTGACAGATGGAATCGACAACGAATACTAATCTACGATTCACAAATGAAATCAATAGAGAAAAAAGAGTCATCGTTGACGCATGGAATCGTAAGTGATAATCTGCGTCACTACGACTGAGAAATCGTCGCGAAAACATAATGGCTGGAGATCTTGAAATCACAACGAAATCTAAGTGACACCTCACATGTGGAATCGACAAGCACGACATACGCATAAGATCAATAGCAAAAATAGATGCATGGCTAACGCATGGAATTGTCAAAAATACTTTGCCAATACTGATCCTGAAATTGTCAGCGAAAACTGAGTCCCTGTAGAACGAGAAATCGTCTTTGAAAATTGAGTCACGGCTGACGGATGGAATCGACAACGAATACTAATCCAAGATTCACATATGAAATCAATAGATGAAACAGAGCCATCGTTGACGCATGGAATCGTCACACGAAAACCGCGTCACTACGACCGGAAATCGTCACGAAAACATAATCAGTTGGAGAGCTCGAAATCACAACTGAAATATGAGTGACACCTCACGTGTGGAATCGACAGCACGACCTACGTTTCAAATCGATAGCAAAAATAGATTCATGGCTAACACATGGAATTGTCAAAAACACTAAGCCAATGTTGATCCTGAAATTGTCAGCGAAAACTGGGTCACTGTAGAACGAGAAATCGTCTTTGAAAATTGAGTCACGGCTGACAGATTGAATCGACAAAGAGTACTAATTCATAATTCAAAAATGAAATCAATAGAGAAAACAAAGTCATCGTTGACGCATGGAATCGTCAATGAAAACTGCGTCACTACTAACCATAAATCGTTAGCGAAAACATAATGGCGGGAGAGCTTGAAATCACAACTCGAAATCGAGTGACGGCTCTCGTGTGGAATCCATAGCATGACTTTACGCATCAAATCAATGACAAAAATTGATTAATGGCTAACACATGGAAAAGTCAAAAACACTATGGCAATGCGATCCGAAATCGTCAACTAAAACGAGTCAACGTAGAACGAGAAATCATCTTTGAAAATTGAGTCGTGGCGACGGATGGAATCGACAACGAATACTAATCCACGATTCACAAATGAAATCAATAGAGAAAAAAGAGTCATCGTTGACGCATGGAATCGTCACTGAAAACTGCGTCACTACTGACCAGAAATCATCAGCGAAAACATAATCGCTGGAGAGCTTGAAATCACAACTGAAATCTGAGTGACAGCTCTCGTGTGGAATCAACAGCACGACCTACGCATCTAATCGATAGCAAAAATAGATTCATGGCTAAGGCATGGAATTCTCAAAAACACTGGCAATGCTGATCCAGAAATCGTCAGCGAAAACTGAGTCCTTGTAGAACGAGAAATCATCTTTGAAAATTGAGTCAGGGCTAACGGATGGAATCGACAACGAATACTAATCCACGATTCACAAATGAAATCAATAGAGAAAAAAGAGGCATCGTTGACGCATGGAATCGTCATCGAAAACTGCGTCAACTTGACCGAGAAATCATCAATAAAAACATAATCGCTGGAGAGCTTGAAATCACAACCGAAATCGAGTGACAGCTCTCGTGTGGAATCAACAAGCACGACCTACGCATCTAATCGATAGCAAAAATAGATTCATGGCTAAGGCATGGAATTCTCAAAAACACTATGGCAATCTTGATCCGAAATCGTCGAAAACTCGAGTCATTATGGAACGAGAAATCATCTTTGAAAATTGAGTCACGGCTGACAGATTGAATCGACAAAGAGTACTAATTCACAATTCAAAAATGAAATCAATAGAGAAAACAAAGTCATCGTTGACGCATGGAATCGTCAATGAAAACTGCGTCACTACTAACCATAAATCGTCAGCGAAAACATAATGGCGGGAGAGCTTGAAATCACAACTGAAATCTGAGTGACAGCTCTCGTGTGGAATCCATAGCATGACTTTACGCATCAAATCAATGACAAAAATTGATTAATGGCTAACACATGGAAATGTCAAAAACACTATGGCAATGCTTGATCCGTAAATCGTCGAAAAACCGAGTCACGTAGAATGAGAAATCATCTTTGAAAATTGAGTCAAGGCTAACGGATGGAATCGACAACGAATACTAATCCACGATTCACAAATGAAATCAATAGAGAAAAAGAGGCATCGTTGACGCATGGAATCGTCACTGAAAACTGCGTCACTACTGACCAGAAATCATCAGCGAAAACATAATCGCTGGAGAGCTTGAAATCACAACTGAAATCTGAGTGACAGCTCTCGTGTGGAATCAACAGCACGACCTACGCATCTAATCGATAGCAAAAATAGATTCATGGCTAAGGCATGGAATTCTCAAAAACACTGGCAATGCTGATGATGCAACCATATTATTCAATAGTTTCACCCACATTTAACTAGTGTCTTGCCTATGTTTTATATATAAAATGCCTTGATATTCTTTGTTTTATGTTTTGAAGGCACTTTTGGATGAAAGATGCAAAAAGGAGTAAATTGGAGATAATTGGCAGATTTGACCTTCAGTCGATGTTTTGTGCAGAGCGTGAGCTCTAGAGGTTGAAATGAAGTGATTCCAGTGGAATTAAAAAGGTAACATCCATACCTTTCTGGACATCTAAGGCAAGAAAATAAAATAAGGAAGAGCATGGAAATCGCAGCCTTCAAAGTCAAATCTCGCAATCTGCCAGTGTTGACCTTTGGTCATTCCAACTTGAATATCTGGAGCTACAGAAGTCCAATTGATGCAAACTCAATTTTGTTGGATTCATGACTCAAATTTATATAAACGCTCAAAATTTCAGTCAAAAACGATGTCATATGAGGGAGATATGATTTTTCAAAGATGACATCTGAATTCTGCCAGCAAACAGGTTTCGTGAAGAAACGAGTCCAAATGACATTCCGAAGCATTTAAACCGATATCCAAGTTTTTATTTCAGCAATTTAGCTCCTCTAAATCAAAGCTTGAAGATTTCATGCAAGGCTATTTCTCCTTTTTAGGAAAATAGTTATTGAAGTACTTAAATGTAAACAGTCTACTTAATGGAGGACTATTTTGTAAAATAGAGACCTAGGGTTTCCTAGGATATAAAAAGAATGAGAGAAGAGAAGGGGAGCAGCCAGCCAAGGAGAGAAAAACGCCCCCTTCCTCTAAGAAACCCTAAATTATGCATTCTTTCTTCTTTTTGATTAGTTGTTCAACAAACATGCAAGGCTAAACACTTTTTCTTGGTTGCAAGGACACGGAAACCTTCGGATTTCAAGAACTGTGAGATTTATTTTACCTTTTCTTTTCAGTTTATATGATGAATATGTTTGTTCTCCTATGCTTATTTTTCCTATGATTGTTTATTTTAATTGCTAGAGCGGACTCTAAGTTATTATTGTAGACAATCTATTGTTAAGTTTGATATCAAAACCGGAGTTGTGGTATATGAACTTGTGAAGCAACTGAGTTTAATAATTGTGGCGGATCTACGTTATTAATCTTAGGGAGAACATTCAATCAAATCAAACATAGACTGCGGACAGTTATGTTTTCTTGATTAATCAACTTATCTAGTTCTTAAGGCTGCCATTGAATTAAATTACTAGTGCGGACACCGTGGTTGTTTGATGGTTAGGGCTAGTTATACGGCGGATCCGTTAACTAACCAATGTTAAGAAGAGATAAATATTCAGAATATAAATTGATGTTTCGTTTCCATGATCGGTTCGATTTCTGTAGGTGGATGTGTGCTTGTGACCAAGGTTTGTTCTCTTGATAATTTTCTGATTTTATTAAATTTAGTTTGATAGTTTTCTGTTTTCTTTTGCTTTAGCCTAGATAACGTCCAACCCCCCCCCCCCCCAAATTGCATATCATCTAGCATAAAAATCTGACTTGAATCTTCCTCGTGGGATCGACCCCTTGCTTTGCTCTATACTATCTTGTGTGTTGTGTTTGAAGCTAAGGTAATTAATTTGTGCGACCGCGACATCGCAACAAATTTTGGCGCCGTTGCCGGGGAAGTAATTTTAGTTGATTCTTGTGCTATTATTTTTATTTGCTGTGATTGTTATTTCTTTTTCTGAAAAAAAAAAAACAGAATTTTTGTTTGTCTGCTGACTGTTCATTACTGGCAGCGGTACTGTTCAAAACAGATTTTTTGGTGGAATTAGGTATCGGCCATTTGTTTCCTGAAGGGAAACGACGTTCTAAACAGGACTAGTGGTGAACCACTAGCCCCACCCTATCGAGGCCAAATTCCGCTGTTTTCTAGGGTTTTTAGGCAGTTTTTGTTTTCTACCGTAGGATTTTCGTACAATTTGCATTGTTTTCGATCTCTTGTGTGGTTGGTTTATTTTGAATTTTCTTGATGATTTATGCCAGTAACCCGTTCTACTAATCAAATTCAAGTGCATTTGGATCTCGAAATAGAAAAAACTTTACGCGGGTTACGAAAGGAAGCTCGCTTTAACACCATGGCTGTTGCACGACAACAAACACTCAAGGAGCTTGCTTGCTCCTAACGTGGAAAATCAGCCATTGTGCATAAAAATCGACAATAATGTAAACTTTGAGCTCAAATCTGGTTTTATACATTTGCTACCAACTTTCAATGGTCTTGCAGGAGAAGATCCTCATACTCATCTCAAGGAATTCCATATGGTTTGCGTTGGCATGAAACCGAATGGAGTTGATGAAGAACAGGTTAAGTTGAAAGCTTTCCCTTTCTCTTTAAAAGGGGCAACAAAGGTATGGCTTTTCTCCATTCTCCCAGGTTCAATTGGAACGTGGAATGGCATGAAGAAGATCTTCCTTGAGAAGTATTTCCCAAGATCTCAAGTTGCCAACATAAGGAAAGAAATATGTGGGATTCGACAATCTCATGGAGAGACACTTTCCGAGTATTGGGAAAGATTTGAGCAACCGTGCATTCAATGCCCTCATCATCAAATACCCGATCGCTGCTCATTCAATATTTCTATGAAGGATTGATGCCTACCGACCGTAGTATCATTGATGCTGCAAGTGGAGGGGCATTGGTAGATAAGACACCCGAGGCCGCACGCCAATTGATCTCAAACATGGCAAGCCAACTCAAAACAGTTTGGCACTCGTGGAGACTTTGCAAATAAACGAGTAAATGAGATAAGTATTTCTAACCTTGAGAATAAAGTTAATGATCTTACTTCTCTTGTGCGTTCTTTGGCTTGTGGCAATGTACAGCAGGTGAAAGTTTGTAGCATATGCTCCTTACAAGGACATGCTTCGGATATGTGCCCAACAATGCAAGAAGATTACATTGAACAAGCTAATGCAGTTGATGGAGCATTCAATGGACAACCTCGGCGTAAGTATGATCCTTTTTCCCACACGTACAATCCTGGATGGAGAGATCATCCCAACCTACGGTATGGGAACCAGCCTCAACAAGGCAATCAAGGCCGACAATTCCATCCCCATGGATTTCAGCCCCAACAGAATTATCAAGCAAGACAACCCCCTTCATTCACAAACTCCAATGTTATGGGGTCGTCATCCAGTTGATGATCTTCGTGAGATGATGAAAACTTTGGCTTCTAACACCGTGACCTTGCAACAAAATGTCATGTCTTTTCAACAGAAACAAGGTCAAGTATTCACAACTTGGAGAAGCAAATGCGGCAAGTAGCTTCAAGTGTGGGGAAATTGGAAGCACAAATGAATGGAAAATTGCCCTCCCAAGCATTGAATCCAAAAGAGAATGTTAGTGCGATCATGCTGCGAAGTGGGAAAGAACTTGAAGAGAAAAGGTCGAAACAAATTGAGATGGAGGAAGAAGAAGAGATAGAAACTGAATTGAGTACAAAAAAGAAACATCCTTCTCCTTCACAAATTGAAACCACGACCAACACTCTAAAGGTAAGTCCTCAATCAATGACTTCCAGCTTTAAAACAATTCCACCCTTTCCTGTGAGTTCTTCTAGGTCAAAGAAAGAGGACAAAGAAAAAGAGATTTTAGAGGTTTTCAAGAAAGTAGAACTCAACATTCCTTTGCTTGATGCTATCAAGCAAATTCCCAAGTATGCAAAATTCTTGAAGGAGTTGTGTACTACTAAGAGAGCTTTCAAACCGAAAGGTCATGAAACGGTAAGTATGGGTGAAGTTGTATCTCGCCGTTGTTCAAAAGAATCGCCTTTGAAACAAAAAGACCTGTGTGCGTTTACTATCCCATGTGTTATTGGTAATGCTAGTTTTAAAAGAGCTTTATGCGATTTAGGTGCATCCATTAGTGTTATGCCCAAACATGTTTATGATTCTCTTAGTCTTGAGCCTTTGAATAAAACTAGCATTGTAATACAACTTGCGGATCGTAGTTTTGTTTACCCACTTGGTGTGATAGAAGATGTCCTAGTTAAGATTGATAGTTTGGTCATTCCATGCGACTTTTATATTCTTGATATGGAACATGATTCTTGTGATTCATCAAACAAGCACTCCTATATTGTTTGGGAGACCATTCTTGAAAACCGCCAATACAAGGATAGATTGTGGTAAGGATACTTTGTCTATGGAAGTAGGAGATGAAAAGATTGAATTTAATTTTCATGATGCAATGAAATATCCTTATAGCAATGTTTATTCTATCACATGCTATGACCAAGTTGATAAGTGTGTGCAGCAAGTTTTTGATTTTGATTGTGAGGATGGATTAAGCGTAGCTTTGAGCTATGGCTATGATTTTACCGAGATAGAAGAGATGGAGAGGCACATATGTGTTCCCCAAAACGTGCACGAATCAAGCATTGGCTTTGCAATCATTGCAAACTGTTCCCCATGGTAATGTCTTTGTTGATTTAGTACTCTCACATAAAAAGCTTTTGCCATCTATTTTACAGTGCACCCGAGTTAGAATTGAAACCTTTGCCCGATAATTTGAAGTATGTATTCATTGGCGACAACAATACACTTCCCGTTATTATAGCATCAGGTTTGACAAATACGCAAGAGGAAAAACTTGTGAAATTGTTATGTGATCACAAGACGGCCATTGGATGGACTTTAGCTGACATCAAGGGCATTAGTCCCTCAATGTGTATGCATCACATACTATTGGAGGACAATGTGAAACCAACAAGGGAAATGCAAAGGAGGTTGAACCCGCCTATGATGGAGGTAGTGAAAGCTGAAATTTTAAAACCGTTAGATGCGGAGTCATTTATCCCATCACGGACAAGTAAATGGGTTGCGCCAATCCATGTGGTGCCTAAAAAGACCGGAATCACGTTGGTGAAAAACAAAAATGATGAGCTCATTCCTACTCGCATCTCGAGTGGATGGAGAATGTGTGTTGATTACGTAAAGCTAAATCTTGCCACACGCAAAGATCATTTTCCATTACCATTCATGGATTAAATGCTTGAACGCCTAGAGGGTAAGTCTTTTTATTGCTTTCTTGATGGATATAGTGGATACAATCGATTGTTATTAATCCCGAGGATCAAGAAAAGACTACATTTACATGTCCATTTGGTACATATGCATATAGGAGAATGCCCTTTGGTCTCGTAATGCACCCGCAACTTTTCAAAGATGCATGATGAGTATTTTTTCCGACTATGTTGAAAGAATAATTGAGGTTTTCATGGATGATTTCACGGTGTATGGTGATTCTTTTGATAAATGTCTAGAAAAGTTATCTTTGATCTTGAAAAGGTGCATTGAAACTAACCTTGTCTTAAACTATGAGAAGTGTTATTTTATGGTAGAACAAGGAATAGTTCTTGGGCATGTTGTGTCTTCACGTGGATTAGAGGTTGATAAAGCTAAAATAGACGTTATTTCATCATTGCCTTACCCCTCCCGCGTGAGGGAAATTCGTTCTTTTCTTGGCCATGCAGGTTTCTATCGACGCTTTATTAAAGATTTCTCAAAGATTACAAAGACCCTTGTGCAAACTATTAGCCAAAGAAGTGGATTTTGTGTTTGATCAAGCATGTAAAGATGCCCATGATGAGCTTAAGAGGCGTGTCACATCTCGCCCTATCATCCAACCACCAAATTGGGATGAGCCTTTTGAGATAATGTGTGATGCAAGTGACTATGCGGTAGGGGCCGTCCTTGGGCAAAGAATTGGGAAGAATTTGCATGTTATCGCCTATGCTTCCCGCATGTTGGACGGTGCACAATGCAATTACCATACAACCGAGAAGGAACTTTTTGCAGTGGCGTTTGCTCTTGAAAAATTTAGGTCATATCTACTTGGTACAAAAGTCATTGTTTTTACCGATCATGCGACTTTAAGGTATCTTTTGAAGAAAAAGGAGTCCAAACCAAGATTGATTAGGTGGATCTTGCTTTTACAAGAATTTGATCTTGAGATCAAAGACAAAAAAGGTGCCGAAAATCATGTGGCCGATCACTTGAGCCGACTAAGGACCGAGGATATACAAACCGAAACAATAAGAGAGACATTCCCCGATGAGCAGTTGTATGTGTTACATTCCTCTACAAGACCATGGTATGCTGATTTGGTGAACTATTTAGTCACCAAAGAATTCCCTCCAGGTTTGTCTACATCCCAAAAAGACAAGTTACGAGCCGATGCTAAATATTATTTTTGGGATACTCCTTATCTCGTGGAAATTTTGTGTGGATCAAGTAGTTAGGAGATGTGTACCACAAGATGAATTTCATTCCATTCTTACCTTTTGTCATTCTCATTCTTGTGGTGGGCATTTTGGAGCAAAAAGAACGGCCCACAAGGTACTTGAAAGTGGTTTTTATTGGCCTTCTATTTTTAAGGATGCATATCATTTTTGCAAATCATGTGAAAAATGCCAAAAAACAGTAATATCACTCACAAGAATCAAATGCCTTTAACAAATATTCTTGTGAGTGAAATTTTTGATGTTTGGGGTATTGATTTTATGGGTCCATTTCCTTCTTCTTTTGGCAATCTTTATATCCTTCTTGCTGTTGATTATGTGTCCAAATGGATTGAGGCGAAAGCCACATGAACTAACGATGCTAAGGTTGTTTTAGATTTTGTCAGGACTCACATAGTTGACAGGTTTGGAATCCCTAAAGCTATCATTAGTGATCGTGGCACTCATTTTTGCAATCGTTCAATGGAAGCATTGTTACGCAAATATCATGTGACTCATCGAACTTCCACAGCATACCATCCTCAAACGAATGGCCAAGCTGAAATTTCAAATCGAGAAATCAAGTCCATTTTGGAGAAGACAAGTGCAACCTAACCGGCGAGATTGGAGTCTACGACTTGGTGATGCACTTTGGGCTTATCGGATCTGCTACAAATCACCTATAGGAATGTCACCTTATAGGATGATTTATGGAAAAGCATGTCATCTACCGGTGGAGCTTGAACACAAAGCTTTTTGGGCCATTAAAAAATGTAACATGGATTATGATGCTGCGGGATTGCAAGAAAGTTGCAATTGCAAGAGTTGGAAGAGATTCGAAATGATGCTTACGAGAATGCAAGGATTTATAAAGAAAAGACTAAGAGTCTCCATGACCGAATGATTACAAGAAAAGAGTTTAATGTTGGAGACAAAGTCCTTCTTTATCATTCGCGTTTGAAACTTTTTCCCGGAAAGTTACGCTCTCGTTGGATTGGACCATTTGTTGTTTCTAATGTTTTTTCTTATGGTGCGGTTGAAATTACAAGTTTAGAAACCAACAAAGTACTCAAGGTCAATGGGCATCGCTTGAAACCTTTCTATGAAGGTTGGACGACGGAACTCACCGCCTCGCGGAGTTAGCTGAACCAATCTATGAAGAATAAGCATGCAACATGTCGAGCCAATGACATAAAACAAAAGCGCTTACGGGAGGCAACCCAAGACAAAAAAAAAAAACAGATTTGCTTTCTTTTTCCCTTGTCTTTTATTTTTCGCATTTTACTTTATTTTTGTCATTCTCCAATATTCCTTTTCTTTTATTTTAACATTGAGGACAATGTTATGTTTTAAGTGTGGGGGTATTGGGAGAATGTTGGTTTTCTAATTTTGGTTTTCTTTGTTATTTTTCAAAATAAAAAAAAATTATGTTTGATCTTTTGAACTCCCATTGGTTTTTGAGAATATGAGTATTATGTATGAGAATTAGTTGAGATAGATGAAGATATAAATCGAATGAAGGAGTGTGCATGCAAGTTTTAAGGTTTAATTGGTTTAGGGATTGACTTTGAGAATATGCCATGTTGACTTTATAGTGTTATACCAATGCAAGCTTTTGAGCCTTCAACATTATATTCTTTGATTGTGCCTTCTTTCAATGATATGTATCTTTAGAACTTGCTTCATATCTTGTTGAGATTACATTCATATTACATACATACATGAAGATGATAAAGGCATTAGGAATTTTAACCATTTGAGCCAAAAAGCCAACCTAAAGCATATTATCCTTAGTAAACCCCTTTTGAGCTTGTTTATCTTTTCTTTGCTTTATCCATGTATAAGCCTTAACTTTATATATGTTTTCCTTTTCCCTTGGCCAAGGATTAGTAGAGCATATACTAGTGATATTTCATGGAATTATGGTTGGAAATTATGTGAAAAGAAAGAAGAAGTGATGTTTGATGAAAAGATGGGCAAAGTTGCCAAAGGTAAAAAAAAAAAAAAAAAAAAAAACAGAAAAAAGAAAAAGAAAAAGAAAAAAGTGTTCCTTTATGTTCTTAAGATTTTATATTGAAAAAGCTTGAAATCAAAAGAAGTTAAGCATTGGTGATTAAAGATGGAAAATTTATGTGCTTCGATGGAATATCTTGTTTGAAATATCATTTTTCAGAATGCTCTACTTTCTTTGGTTTGAACCTTTTTCTTTTACTCTCTTTTACCTCACCTTTACCTTAGCCCCATTACAACCAGAAAATAAGACCTTTTGATTCATGCATTGTTTGTAATATGTTATTAATGGAGATGAGATTGAAGAGCAAGCTTATAGTAGAACATATTCATTGATTGAATTTGAGAGATTTAAACACATAAGCCCTAAACACGTGAGTGTTGGAGTGTATATCAATGAGAGGACCTATCACTTTGGCATGGCATAGATTTCATTTAAATCCCGACGATTAATTAAGTTTTGAAGTTTGCATGTAAATAAATTCATGAAAATTTATACTCTTTATCCTTCTTAATTGTGTTCTTGTTTATAATGCATATATTCTTGGATATTGATGGGAGATTAGAAGATTAGTCATAGTGATTTCATTTAATTTAACTTCAATTTGGTTTTACCTATCCTTTCTCGAGGACGAGCAAGAGGTAAGTGTGGGGGTATTTGATGCAACCATATTATTCAATAGTTTCACCCACATTTAACTAGTGTCTTGCCTATGTTTTATATATAAAATGCCTTGATATTCTTTGTTTTATGTTTTGAAGGCACTTTTGGATGAAAGATGCAAAAAGGAGTAAATTGGAGATAATTGGCAGATTTGACCTTCAGTCGATGTTTTGTGCAGAGCGTGAGCTCTAGAGGTTGAAATGAAGTGATTCCAGTGGAATTAAAAAGATAACATCCATACCTTTCTGGACATCTAAGGCAAGAAAATAAAATAAGGAAGAGCATGGAAATCGCAGCCTTCAAAGTCAAATCTCGCAATCTGCCAGTGTTGACCTTTGGCCATTCCAACTTGAATATCTGGAGCTACAGAAGTCCAATTGATGCAAACTCAATTTTGTTGGATTCATGACTCAAATTTATATAAACGCTCAAAATTTCAGTCAAAAACGATGTCATATGAGGGAGATATGATTTTTCAAAGATGACATCTGAATTCTGCCAGCAAACAGGTTTCGTGAAGAAACGAGTCCAAATGACATTCCGAAGCATTTAAACCGATATCCAAGTTTTTATTTCAGCAATTTAGCTCCTCTAAATCAAAGCTTGAAGATTTCATGCAAGGCTATTTCTCCTTTTTAGGAAAATAGTTATTGAAGTACTTAAATGTAAACAGTCTACTTAATGGAGGACTATTTTGTAAAATAGAGACCTAGGGTTTCCTAGGATATAAAAAGAATGAGAGAAGAGAAGGGGAGCAGCCAGCCAAGGAGAGAAAAACGCCCCCTTCCTCTAAGAAACCCTAAATTATGCATTCTTTCTTCTTTTTGATTAGTTGTTCAACAAACATACAAGGCTAAACACTTTTTCTTGGTTGCAAGGACACGGAAACCTTCGGATTTCAAGAACTGTGAGATTTATTTTACCTTTTCTTTTCAGTTTATATGATGAATATGTTTGTTCTCCTATGCTTATTTTTCCTATGATTGTTTATTTTAATTGCTAGAGCGGACTCTAAGTTATTATTGTAGACAATCTATTGTTAAGTTTGATATCAAAACCGGAGTTGTGGTATATGAACTTGTGAAGCAACCGAGTTTAATAATTGTGGCGGATCTACGTTATTAATCTTAGGGAGAACATTCAATCAAATCAAACATAGACTCACGGGACAGTTATGTTTTCTTGATTAATCAACTTATCTAGTTCTTAAGGCTGCCATTGAATTAAATTACTAGTGCGGACACTGTGGTTGTTTGATGGTTAGGGCTAGTTATACGGCGGATCCGTTAACTAACCAATGTTAAGAAGAGATAAATATTCAGAATATAAATTGATGTTTCGTTTCCATGATCGTTCTGATTTCGTAGGTGGATGTGTGCTTGTGACCAAGGTTTGTTCTCTTGATAATTTTCTGATTTTATTAAATTTAGTTTGATAGTTTTGTTTTCTTTTGCTTTAGCCTAGATAACGTCCAACCCCCCCCCCCAAATTGCATATCATCTAGCATAAAAATCTGACTTGAATCTTCCTCGTGGGATCGACCCCTTGCTTGCTCTATACTATCTTGTGTGTTGTGTTTGAAGCTAGGGTAATTAATTTGTGCGACCGCGACACCGCAAATGGTGATCCGTAAATCGTCGAAAACCGAGTCCCCGTAGAACGAGAAATCATCTTTGAAAATTGAGTCGGGGCTAACGGATGGAATCGACAACGAATACTAATCCACGATTCACAAATGAAATCAATAGAGAAAAAGAGGCATCGTTGACGCATGGAATCGTCATCGAAAACTGCGTCACTACTGACCAGAAATCATCAGCGAAAACATAATCGCTGGAGAACTTGAAATCACAACTGAAATCTGAGTGACACTTCTCGTGTGGAATCAACAACACGACCTACGCATCCATTCAATAGCAAAAATAGATTCATGGCTAAGGCATGGAATTGTCAAAAACACTATGGCAATGCTGATCCAGAAATCGTCAGCGAAAACTGAGTCATTATGGAACGAGAAATCATCTTTGAAAATTGAGTCACGGCTGACAGATTGAATCGACAATGAAAACTAATTCAAGATTCACATATGAAATCAATAGATAAAACAGAGCCATCGTTGACGCATGGAATCGTCACTGAAAATTGCGTCACTACTGACCAAAAATCGTCAGCGAAAACATAATCGCTGGAGAGCTCGAAATCACAACCGAAATATGAGTGACACCTCACGTGTGGAATCGACAAAGACGACCTACATATCAAATCGATAGCAAAAATAGATTCATGGCTAACGCATGGAATTGTCAAAAACACTAAGCCAATGCTGATCCTGAAATTGTCAGCGAAAACTGAGTCACTGTAGAACGAGAAATCGTCTTTGAAAATTGAGTCACGGTCACAGATTGAATCGACAAAGAGTACTAATTCACAATTCAAAAATGAAATCAATAGAGAAAACAAAGTCATCATTGACGCATGGAATCGTCAATGAAAACTGCGTCACTACTGACCATAAATCGTCGACGAAAACATAATGGCGGGAGAGCTTGAAATCACAAGCGAAATCTGAGTGACAGCTCTCGTGTGGAATCCATAGCATGACTTTACGGATCAAATCAATGACAAAAGTTGATTAATGGCTAATGCATGGAAATGTCAAAAACACTATGGCAATGTTGATCCGTAAATCGTCGGTGAAACCGAGTTCTTTGTAGAACGAGAAATCATCTTTGAAAATTGAGTCACGGATGACAGATTGAATCATCAAAGAAAACTAATTCACGATTCAAAAATGAAATCAATAAAGAATACAAAGTCATCGTTGATGCATGGAATCGTCAATGAAAACTGCGTCACTCCTAACCAGAAATCGCCAGCGAAAACATAATCGCTAGAGAGCTTGAAATCACAACTGAAATATGAGTGACACCTCTCGTGTGGAATCCACAGCACGACTTTTCGCATCAAATAAATAGAAAAAATTGATTAATGGCTAACGCATGGAAATGTCAAAAACACTATAACAATGCTGATCCAAAAATCGTCATTGAAAACTAAGTCACTGTAGAACGAGAAATCATCTTTGAAAATTGAGTCGTGGCGACGGATGGAATCGACAACGAATACTAATCCACGATTCACAAATGAAATCAATAGAGAAAAAAGAGTCATCGTTGACGCATGGAATCGTCACGAAAACTACGTCACATCGACCGGAAATCATCAGCGAAAACATAATCGTTGGAGAGCTTGAAATCACAACTGAAATCGAGTGACGCTCTCGTGTGGAATCAACAAGCACGACCTACGCATCTAATCGATAGCAAAAATAGATTCATGGCTAAGGCATGGAATTGTCAAAAACACTGGCAATGCTGATCCAGAAATCGTCAGCGAAAACTGAGTCCTTGTAGAACGAGAAATCATCTTTGAAAATTGAGTCAGGGCTAACGGATGGAATCGACAACGAATACTAATCCACGATTCACAAATGAAATCAATAGAGAAAAAAGAGGCATCGTTGACGCATGGAATCACACTAAAACTGCGTCAATGCGACCGAGAAATCATCGACGAAAACATAATCGCTGGAGAGCTTGAAATCACAACCGAAATCGAGTGACAGCTCTCGTGTGGAATCAACAAGACGACCTACGCATCTAATCGATAGCAAAAATAGATTCATGGCTAAGGCATGGAATTCTCAAAAACACTATGGCATAGCTGATCCATAAATCGTCTGAAAACCGAGTCATTATGGAACGAGAAATCATCTTTGAAAATTGAGTCACGGTGACAGTTGAATCGACAAAGAGTACTAATTCACAATTCAAAAATGAAATCAATAGAGAAAACAAAGTCATCGTTGACGCATGGAATCGTCAATGAAAATCGCGTCACTACTAACCATAAATCGTCAATGAAAACATAATGGCGGGAGAGCTTGAAATCACAACTGAAATCTGAGTGACAGCTCTCGTGTGGAATCCATAGCATGACTTTACGCATCAAATCAATGACAAAAATTGATTAATGGCTAACACATGGAAATGTCAAAAACACTATGGCAATGCTGATCCGTAAATCGTCGGAGCAAAACCGAGTCACCGTAGAACGAGAAATCATCTTTGAAAATTGAGTCAAGGCTAACGGATGGAATCGACAACGAATACTAATCCACGATTCACAAATGAAATCAATAGAGAAAAAGAGGCATCGTTGACGCATGGAATCGTCACGAAAAGCTACGTCACTACGACCGTAAATCATCACGAAAACATAATCGCTGGAGAGCTTGAAATCACAACCGAAATCGAGTGACGGCTCTCGTGTGGAATCAACAAAGACGACCTACGCATCTAATCGATAGCAAAAATAGATTCATGGCTAAGGCATGGAATTCTCAAAAACACTATGGCAATGCTGATCCAGAAATCGTCAGCGAAAACTGAGTCATTATGGAACGAGAAATCATCTTTGAAAATTGAGTCACGGCTGACAGATTGAATCGACAAAGAGTACTAATTCACAATTCAAAAATGAAATCAATAGAGAAAACAAAGTCATCGTTGACGCATGGAATCGTCAATGAAAAGCGCGTCACTACTAACCATAAATCGTCGGCGAAAACATAATGGCGGGAGAGCTTGAAATCCTACCGAAATCGAGTGACAGCTCTCGTGTGGAATCCATAGCATGACTTTACGCATCAAATCAATGACAAAAATTGATTAATGGCTAACACATGGAAATGTCAAAAACACTATGGCAATGTTGATCCAGAAATCGTCAGCGAAAACTGAGTCACTGTAGAACGAGAAATCATCTTTGAAAATTGAGTCAAGGCTAACGGATGGAATCGACAACGAATACTAATCCACGATTCACAAATGAAATCAATAGAGAAAAAAGAGGCATCGTTGACGCATGGAATCGTCACTGAAAACTGCGTCACTACTGACCCGAAATCATCGCGAAAACATAATCGTTGGAGAGCTTGAAATCACCTGGCGAAATCGAGTGACAGCTCTCGTGTGGAATCAAAAGACGACCTACGCATCTAATCGATAGCAAAAATAGATTCATGGCTAAGGCATGGAATTCTCAAAAACACTGGCAATGCTGATGATGCAACCATATTATTCAATAGTTTCACCCACATTTAACTAGTGTCTTGCCTATGTTTTATATATAAAATGCCTTGATATTCTTTGTTTTATGTTTTGAAGGCACTTTTGGATGAAAGATGCAAAAAGGAGTAAATTGGAGATAATTGGCAGATTTGACCTTCGATCGATGTTTTGTGCAGAGCGTGAGCTCTAGAGGTTGAAATGAAGTGATTCCAGTGGAATTAAAAAGGTAACATCCATACCTTTCTGGACATCTAAGGCAAGAAAATAAAATAAGGAAGAGCATGGAAATCGCAGCCTTCAAAGTCAAATCTCGCAATCTGCCAGTGTTGACCTTTGGTCATTCCAACTTGAATATCTGGAGCTACAGAAGTCCAATTGATGCAAACTCAATTTTGTTGGATTCATGACTCAAATTTATATAAACGCTCAAAATTTCAGTCAAAAACGATGTCATATGAGGGAGATATGATTTTTCAAAGATGACATCTGAATTCTGCCAGCAAACAGGTTTCGTGAAGAAACGAGTCCAAATGACATTCGAAGCATTTAAACCGATATCCAAGTTTTTATTTCAGCAATTTAGCTCCTCTAAATCAAAGCTTGAAGATTTCATGCAAGGCTATTTCTCCTTTTTAGGAAAATAGTTATTGAAGTACTTAAATGTAAATGGAGTCTACTTAATGGAGGACTATTTTGTAAAATAGAGACCTAGGGTTTCCTAGGATATAAAAAGAATGAGAGAAGAGAAGGGGAGCAGCCAACCAAGGAGAGAAAAACGCCCCCTTCCTCTAAGAAACCCTAAATTATGCATTCTTTCTTCTTTTTGATTAGTTGTTCAACAAACATGCAAGGCTAAACACTTTTTCTTGGTTGCAAGGACACGGAAACCTTCGGATTTCAAGAACTCGTGAGATTTATTTTACCTTTTCTTTTCGGTTTATATGATGAATATGTTTGTTCTCCTATGCTTATTTTTCCTATGATTGTTTATTTTAATTGCTAGAGCGGACTCTAAGTTATTATTGTAGACAATCTATTGTTAAGTTTGATATCAAAACCGGAGTTGTGGTATATGAACTTGTGAAGCAACCGAGTTTAATAATTGTGGCGGATCTACGTTATTAATCTTAGGGGAGAACATTCAATCAAATCAAACATAGGCTACAGCGGGACGCTTATGTTTTCTTGATTAATCAACTTATCTAGTTCTTAAGGCTGCCATTGAATTAAATTACTAGTGCGGACACTGTGGTTGTTTGATGGTTAGGGCTAGTTATACGGCGGATCCGTTAACTAACCAATGTTAAGAAGAGATAAATATTGAGAATATAAATTGATGTTTCGTTTCCATGATCGTTCTGATTTTGTAGGTGGATGTGTGCTTGTGACCAAGGTTTGTTCTCTTGATAATTTTCTCGATTTTATTAAATTTAGTTTGATAGTTTTCTGTTTTCTTTTGCTTTAGCCTAGATAACTCAACCCACCCCCCCCAAATTGCATATCATCTAGCATAAAAATCGACTTGAATCTTCCTCGTGGGATCGACCCCTTGCTTGCTCTATACTATCTTGTGTGTTGTGTTTGAAGCTAGGGTAATTAATTTGTGCTGACCGCGACATCATAGCAGTGATCCAGAAATCGTCAGCGAAAACTGAGTCCCTGTAGAACGAGAAATCATCTTTGAAAATTGAGTCAGGGCTAACGGATGGAATCGACAACGAATACTAATCCACGATTCACAAATGAAATCAATAGAGAAAAAAGAGGCATCGTTGACGCATGGAATCGTCACTGAAAACTGCGTCACTACGACCGAAATCATCGGAAAACATAATCGTTGGAGAACTTGAAATCACAACTGAAATCTGAGTGACACTTCTCGTGTGGAATCAATAACACGACCTACGCATCCACTCAATAGCAAAAATAGATTCATGGCTAAGGCATGGAATTGTCAAAAACACTATGGCAATGCGATCCGGAAATCGTCGAGGAAAACCGAGTCATTATGGAACGAGAAATCATCTTTGAAAATTGAGTCACTACGACGATTGAATCGACAATGAAAACTAATTCAAGATTCACATATGAAATCAATAGATAAAAAAGAGCCATCGTTGACGCATGGAATCGTCACGAAAATTGCGTCACTATCGACCGTAAATCGTCAGCGAAAACATAATCGCTGGAGAGCTCGAAATCACAACTGAAATATGAGTGACACCTCACGTGTGGAATCGACAGCACGACCTACATATCAAATCGATAGCAAAAATAGATTCATGGCTAACGCATGGAATTGTCAAAAACACTAAGCCAATGCTGATCCTGAAATTGTCAGCGAAAGCGAGTCACCGTAGAACGAGAAATCGTCTTTGAAAATTGAGTCACGGTCACGATTGAATCGACAAAGAGTACTAATTCACAATTCAAAAATGAAATCAATAGAGAAAACAAAGTCATCATTGACGCATGGAATCGTCAATGAAAACTGCGTCACTACTGACCATAAATCGTCAGCGAAAACATAATGGCAGGAGAGCTTGAAATCACAACCGAAATCCGAGTGATGCTCTCGTGTGGAATCCATAGCATGACTTTACGGATCAAATCAATGACAAAAGTTGATTAATGGCTAATGCATGGAAATGTCAAAAACACTATGGCAATGTTGATCCAGAAATCGTCAGTGAAAACTGAGTTGCTGTAGAACGAGAAATCATCTTTGAAAATTGAGTCACGGATGACAGATTGAATCATCAAAGAAAACTAATTCACGATTCAAAAATGAAATCAATAAAGAATACAAAGTCATCGTTGATGCAAGGAATCGTCAATGAAAACTGCGTCACTCCTAACCAGAAATCGCCAGCGAAAACATAATCGCTAGAGAGCTTGAAATCACAACTGAAATATGAGTGACACCTCTCGTGTGGAATCCACAAGGACGACTTTTCGCATCAAATAAATAGAAAAAATTGATTAATGGCTAACGCATGGAAATGTCAAAAACACTATAACAATGCTGATCCAAAAATCGTCATTGAAAACTAAGTCACTGTAGAACGAGAAATCATCTTTGAAAATTGAGTCAGGGCTGACGGATGGAATCGACAACGAATACTAATCCACGATTCACAAATGAAATCAATAGAGAAAAAAGAGGCATCGTTGACGCATGGAATCGTCATCGAAAACTACGTCATTACCGACCGGAAATCATCGACGAAAACATAATCGTTGGAGAGCTTGAAATCACAACTGAAATCTAAGTGACAGCTCTCGTGTGGAATCAACAGCACAACTTACGCATCCATTCAACAGCAAAAATAGATTCATGGCTAAGGCATGGAATTGTCAAAAACACTATGGCAATGCTGATCCGTAAATCGTCAATAAACCGAGTCATTATGGAACGAGAAATCATCTTTGAAAATTGAGTCACGTGGCGTGATTGAATCGACAATGAAAACTAATTCAAGATTCACATATGAAATCAATAGATAAAACAGAGCCATCGTTGACGCATGGAATCATTAGTGAAAGCTGTGTCACTACTGACCAGAAATCTTCAGCGAAAACATAATCGCTGGAGAGCTCGAAATCATAACTAAAATCTGAGTGACATCTCACGTGTGGAATCGACAAAGACGACCTACACATCAAATTGATAGCAAAAATAAATTCATGTCTAACACATGGAATTGTCAAAAACACTAAGCCAATGCTGATCTATAAATCGTCAGCGAAAATCATCTTAGAAAATTGAGTCACGGCTGACGGATGGAATCGACAACGAATACTAATCCACGATTTACAAATGAAAACAATAGATAAAAAAGAGTCATTGTTGACGAATGCAATCGCCAGTGAAAACGGCGTCCCTACTGACCAGAAATCGTCAGCGAAAACATAATCGCTGGAGAGGTTGATATCACAACTGAAATCTGAGTGACAGCTGACGTGTGGAATCGACAAAGACGACCTACGCGTGAAATCGATAGCAAAAATAGATTCATGGCTAACGCATGGAATTGTCAAAAACACCATGCCAACACTGATCCAGAAATCGTCAGCCATAACTCAGTCACTGTAGAACGGGAAATCAACTTTGAAAATTGACTCACGGCTGACGGATGGAATCGACAACGAATGCTAATCCACGATTCACAAATGAAATCGATAGAGAAAAAAGAGTCATCGTTGACGGTTGGAATCGTAAGTGAAAACTGCGTCACTACTGACCATAAATCGTCAGCGAAAACATAATCGCTGGAGAGCTCGAAATCACAACTAAAATCTGAGTGACAGCTCACGTGTGGAATCGACAGCACGACCTACACATCAAATTGATAGCAAAAATAAATTCATGTCTAACACATGGAATTGTCAAAAACACTAAGCCAATCTTTGGATCTACAAATCGTCAGCGAAAATCATCTTAGAAAATTGAGTCACGGCTGACGGATGGAATCGACAACGAATACTAATCCACGATTTACAAATGAAAACAATAGATAAAAAAGAGTCATTGTTGACGAATGCAATCGCCAGTGAAAACGGCGTCACTACGACCATAAATCGTCAACGAAAACATAATCGTTGGAGAGCTTGAAATCACAATCTGCGAAATCGAGTGACGCTCTCGTGTGGAATCAACAGCACGACCTACGCATCTAATCGATAGCAAAAATAGATTCATGGCTAAGGCATGGAATTGTCAAAAACACTATGGCAATGCTGATCCAGAAATCGTCAACGAAAACTGAGTCATATGGAACGAGAAATCATCTTTGAAAATTGAGTCACGGCTGACAGATTGAATCGACAATGAAAACTAATTCAAGATTCACATATGAAATCAATAGATAAAACAGAGCCATCGTTGACGCATGGAATCATTAGTGAAAGTCACGTGTCACTACTGACCAGAAATCTTCAGCGAAAACATAATCGCTGGAGAGCTCGAAATCACAACTAAAATCTGATTGACATCTCACGTGTGGAATCGACAGCACGACCTACACATCAAATTGATAGCAAAAATAAATTCATGTCTAACACATGGAATTGTCAAAAACACTAAGCCAATGCTGATCTACAAATCGTCAGCGAAAATCATCTTAGAAAATTGAGTCACGGCTGACGGATGGAATCGACAACGAATACTAATCCACGATTTACAAATGAAAACAATAGATAAAAAAGAGTCATTGTTGACGAATGCAAACGGCTGAAAAACGGCGTCCCTATCGACTCAAATCGTCAATAAAAACATAATCGCTGGAGAGGTTGATATCACAACCGAAATCGAGTGACAATGAGCGTGTGGAATCGACAAGACGACCTACGCGTGAAATCGATAGCAAAAATAGATTCATGGCTAACGCATGGAATTGTCAAAAACACCATGCCAACACGATCCGTAAATCGTCGACCATAACTCGATCCACTATAGAGAACGGAAATCAACTTTGAAAATTGACTCACTACTGACGGATGGAATCGACAACGAATGCTAATCCACGATTCACAAATGAAATCGATAGAGAAAAAAGAGTCATCGTTGACGGTTGGAATCGTAAGTGAAAACTGCGTCACTACTAACCATAAATCGTCGACGAAAAACATAATCGCTGGAGAGCTCGAAATCACAACTAAAATCTGAGTGAACTCACGTGTGGAATCGACAGCCACGACCTACACATCAAATTGATAGCAAAAATAAATTCATGTCTAACACATGGAATTGTCAAAAACACTAAGCCAATGCTGATCTACAAATCGTCAGCGAAAATCATCTCAGAAAATTGAGTCACGGCTGACGGATGGAATCGACAACGAATACTAATCCACGATTTACAAATGAAAACAATAGATAAAAAAGAGTCATTGTTGACGAATGCAATCGCCAGTGAAAACGGCGTCCCTATCGACTGTAAATCGTCAACGAAAACATAATCGTTGGAGAGCTTGAAATCACAACCGAAATCGAGTGACAGGCTCTCGTGTGGAATCAACAAGACGACCTACGCATCTAATCGATAGCAAAAATAGATTCATGGCTAAGGCATGGAATTGTCAAAAACACTATGGCAATGCCGATCCGTAAATCGTCAACGAAAACCGAGTCATATGGAACGAGAAATCATCTTTGAAAATTGAGTCACTAATGACAGATTGAATCGACAATGAAAACTAATTCAAGATTCACATATGAAATCAATAGATAAAACAGAGCCATCGTTGACGCATGGAATCATTAGTGAAAGCTGTGTCACTATCGACTTAAATCTTGCAAAAAAAACATAATCGCTGGAGAGCTCGAAATCACAACTAAAATCGATTGACATCTCACGTGTGGAATCGACAAGACGACCTACACATCAAATTGATAGCAAAAATAAATTCATGTCTAACACATGGAATTGTCAAAAACACTAAGCCAATGCTTTGATCTACAAATCGTCGCCGAAAATCATCTTAGAAAAT